>AFQZ01000670.1:0-27937 GCA_000222935.2 Aciculosporium take MAFF-241224 | reverse complement strand
AAAAAGAAAAAAGGGAAAAAGAAAGGGGGAAAAAAGAAAAAGGGAAAAAAAGAATGGGGAAAAAAGAAAAGGGGAAAAAGAATAGGGAGAAAAGAAAATGGGAAAAAAAAAGGAAAAGAAGAAAAAGAAAAAGGAAAAAGGAAAGGAAAAAAAAAAGGTACAACAAGAACAGTTTATCCTCGGCAGTGTTATGGAACCACCTGGCCGTTGCCTAAAGATTACCAGCTTGCGTCGACTTGCATCGCCAATGCTCCGGCAAAAGCGATCATAACAAGGCTTCGCTTCGCTGATCCGCAATAGCACCGAGCACACCAGTCTCTCGGTGCCAAAGCCGGTTGTCGTCTTTCATGGTCGGGGACAGGCAGGTACTTCTACGTAGAAACACACACGCTTACACGGACACGAACAGGTACCGCAACGGCCCAAGAGCGCGGCATTCAGACGAGTCCAGAACAAGCGCATATATGCATATACCGTCTGATCCCTGTTCCAGTTCTGTCTGTTCTATAAAGATCCTGACGAGGGGTTCATCGGCGCTAGTTGTTGTCCTATAGCCACTACTAACCAGCCACAGATATTAGGGCCAAGATACGTGTGACCTTGGTGACGACGCGCAACCATGGCATGTAACAGGAAGTGTTTTAGGCACCTTTACCTTGGCCTCTTATGAGTTTAATTTCCTACTATAGAGTGCCCCGCAGCCATATTTTGAAAATAATTCAAGGTTCACACTATATGGACACAGTATATACAACATACAGCCTATTGTCCAGGAGAGCCGGTGGAACGGTCTCGATAATGCCTCGGTTTACCATGTCTGAAGTCTTTTTGGCTCAAGCTTATTTCTCCTGAGACGGGCCCATGGATTGAATGAGCAGAAATGAGTGCCGCAGGCAAAGAGTGGCGCTAGTCGGTATGCTAATCGAGGGATTGCTTGTGCATGCATGTATATGCAAGCTGGAGAGACTGTACGAAAGCCTGAACCGGTCGATCGACACTACAGGCAGCAAAGTAAGAAAGTAGATGCAGAACAGAATCGCTCAATGTCCAGACACAAGTGCGAGTTTGTTCTTGTTAGTCATGACGCCGTGGCGCTAAAAGAGTCCCACCGTCCCACGGCATGTCCGTGCATGATGCCAAAACCTTCCATCTCACCAACGCCATTGCCGAACTTGCTGGACTTTCTTTTTACGAACACGTCCGTGTGCTGATTTCCAATACTTGTAGGCCACATGAGAGAGCCCCAGACATCAGACGCATCGGTTTGGTTATACGGCAGTTGGGCGTCAAGGACGGCCAAGGACGGCCAAGGACGGAGAATTCGCGCAAAGTGATGCAAACATAAACAGTACTGTGCAAGATGCCGTCAGAATAGGCTAAATTGCATCTATGGCAATCAATAGTCCTCCTCACAAATTCATGGCCATGGCCAGCGAAGCCCGCGGGACCCCGACCGGGTTATCGGCACCCAATGCTTGTGGCCAGTCGCCCTGGGAAGCTTTTTCTGTCTTTTCTTCCCGACTCTCTTTCCCCCGCCTCTCTGTCGAGGCAATGCGCGTGGTGGTGTTTGGACTTTTCGTCTCGTGAGATGAAGGACCCTCCGTCTCAACAAGAGCTGGGGAGAGTGAGTCATTTCGGCAACTTCCAGGCGACGCAGAACTGGTTTTTTCAAAGGGGAGATAAAGCAAGGCGACGGTTCGTAGCAACGACCGAACTGAACTCAAGGGGCAAGATGTGGATTTCGAGTGACCCGATCACGCTAACCACATGCTTAATCATGACTTCGGCAGAGCGATTGTTGATCATGGTGCGCTCGGGTCCGTAAGTAGGAACCATTCACCTCAGTTCGGCTCCCTTGCAGGCCCCTCCTTGGAGCTATTCGTAAGCACCTAGTCCCGAGTGCCAGACACTGGAGGCTGCTAGGATGGCCGCACCGGGCATGGTATCCCGACCAACTAATAATGTAAATAAAGCGGGATGGCCCGCCTTCGATGATTGCTGAGTGCCAACATTTGCTTTGTCCAAACCCCCACAGAAAAGTGCAATGTTACATCGAGTTCCGTCCTTTGCTCCAACAAGTCCAGCACATGTACGCTTGGCTGTACGCTTGGCTGTACGCTTGGCGGGAACCTTGTGCTTCCAAGTCCAACAACATCTCGGTACTGTGTCGAAACGCACGAGACCATGCGTGCATGCATCACTGATCCTCTTGGCCAGCCTTTCCTTGACAACTCATTAAATTTCCGGGCTAACGGTTCGGTTGGAGACGTACCACCAGCGTAGTGCCAAGCAAAGAATGCAAAGCGTTTCGAACATCCACAGTTGATTGCCAATGTTACATCACAATGGATACATCGATCCATCCACATTGAAAAGCCTGCAGGAGCTCTGGGGGCGCTTTTCTGGCACATGCAGGCTTCCAATTGGTGAGAGTGGGGCATCATGGTCCAGAAACCGCCAGAAACCGGCTGCGGGGTCGCAGAGGCTGCAAATCTGTGACATGCGCTGTTTGTTTGAACCTCACTTCTCCTTTTCCCCCCACCAGCCAAACACCGAGTCTGCACACGTTGTCAACCCTACGCGAGCGCGCTCGAATCGAAACTAGCCGTCTCTAAAACCATGTATCTCGATTCCCCATCTATCGAACACACTCCCCCTTCGTACAGAGTATACCTCTCGTACTACCGGAACGTGGATAACGCTGCCTTTCTCCACCAACAACTCCTCGATCGAAATGCTGATTTTGAATATGCCTTTATCGACGCCTCTACTGTATGGACACGCCGGGGGCAAAGAAGCCCTTCCTCGATACTATATCATGGCCCCATAATTTTTGAATAAGCAGGGATGAAAACAATGCTCACCATTTTACTCGACCGGGACTGCAGGTAATCTCTCGTCGACAGCTGCTCTCCGCAGTTTTCAAGGCCATAACCTCGGCAGCGAACGGCGCCCTCAAGACACCAAATGTGCATTCCGAGATTGTGCTGTCCTTGAATCCATCGAACAACGTAAGGTTTCATCCTCCCCGGAAGCAAAACACACTAGACAGCAAGTCGTGTTGTAATGGCCTAGGCCAGAAAAAAGCACCGGCTGATGTTGCTTGAGCAGATCGCCGATTCATATCGTCGCTTCGGGATCTCACCCTCCACAAAAGACCTCCTTATTGTAAAAGTGCTGGACTCCTCACACTCGTCGGCGTCTCTGACTCGTGAATCCATCCAAAGTCATTTGACAGCACACATTAAAGGGGACGCTATCGACGCGTCAGATGCGAACATTGCTCTAGCAAGCAATCTGCCCAAGGTTCGAAAATACTACAAGCTCAATGGTCTAGCATGCCTCGATTCCATCAAGGACGACAACAAGAAGCGCTTGGCGTTAGATACCCTTATAGTTAGCTCAATTGCCTTGCGGGGACTCTAATTCACTCAATATAGAGGCATTTCACATCATCGAGTTGGCAATGAAAGAGGCTACGGAAGTCTCGATTCATACATGCGCGTGTAAGTGACGCCTTTTCAACAAGTCCGCCTCTTCCCCCGGCCCCCTTGATTCTTATTCCATACATGGCAGCAACAGGCTGTAAACACAGCAGAACGCCAAGCTCCAAATGAATCGCTGATAAGAAAAATAGAATGCTGCATACCGTCTGACATCGTCGACGCGTTCCCAAGCTCACAATAACAACGCTAAAACTGACGCGGTACGAAAGACGATGTGCTCTTCACGCAAGATGCAAGGTATTCTTGGCGCGACGGACAAGTTCGGCCCACATGGCGTCCCTGCCACTCTTGGTTCGCTGCACGGCATCTTTGTTCTCGTGAGCGCGCCGCAGCAAGTACTTCATGCATTCGCCGGTAGTGCCCCAAACCAAGTACTTGTACGCAGGTAGTTTGGGAGCGGCCGATGAGCTGTCGATACGAGCAGATTGGCTTGCTTCGACAAGCTCACAGCTGATCTCGTCGGCCATGCCTTGAAGCTGAGCAAAGGCAATGTCAGCCTTGGCACCACCAGCATCGCAGATAGCACGAGCTTTTTGCACCGATTCAGCATTATGGGTAGCTAGCACCAAATGAGCGGCAGGATATTCGCCTTCGCCCTTGAGGGTACTGTTCCACTGATGAGTCAAGACGCTGGCGGCAATGCCATCATAGCAGGCGTCAGTATCAGCCTTGGTGTCGTGGAAGCATTCGCGAGGGTCGGATCCCAAATAGGCGCCACGGACTAATTTGACTCCCAGCGTAAAGCCGCCCTGCTTTGCCTCATCAAGATGTCGTCCCAGAACCTGGGGAGCAACCTTCTTGTACGCTTGATATGTTCCATAGATTGTGGCTGATTCGGCAGAAGTGTTGTACTTTCTAGCAAATTCCAAGGTCCAGTCATCAATCCCATCTTGGATGGCGTCCTGCTCAGCGTCGAAAAGTAGACGAACGCCGCGCTCGTGGGCAAGTTGGCAGATTGAATCTATCGACTTGTGCAGAAAAGGGCTGGCGGGAAGGCGATGCTTCAGCTCATGCAGGGCCAGGCTCCCAGCACCAGTGAACCTGAACAACTTGTCAGCAAAAAAAAAAAAAAAAAAAAAAAAAACTTTAAGAGAAAGTGACGCAAGATGCTGGTCAGTGAGCAACAGAAAAAAAACGTACTTGAGAGCAACAAAGTCTCCAGGCTGTGCCAAACGGACTGTTTCAAGTGTCCCCTCAGCCCAAGGGATAATCTCGCTATCAATGACCTTTTGTGTCTCCTGCCCCGCGGTCGCCTCGATCTCCTTGGCCTGCTTATCTGTCAAGACCACCTCGCGGGCGTACCCCAAGATAATACCAGTGAATCCAATGTTCTTCAGACGGTTGATTGTAGCTTGTACTTCAGCGGGGTTCTCGCCTGCGCAGAACTGCGCATAGAAGGACTTCTTGAGAATGTATCGCAGGAGAGGGTTTTTGTCTGGGTTGGAGACGGGACTGGTGCCGTGGGCCAGCAGGTCCATGATCCGAAGGGAAGGCGGCAGCAGAAGCGGCGAAGAGGAGACAATGGTGGTGGCCAGCGAGCGAAGGATCATGCTCAAAGGCAGTAGGGAGAGCGGTGCTCGGCTGGTTTCGAAATTGTCGGGAGGAGGCACCGCACCAGGAAGCTCAGCAATGGTGGACGACTTGCGGCCCGAGGAGTGAATCCCACGACGTTGCCTCATGGCAGCGTGATGGCCTTTGATCGACGAAGCGACCTGGCTGTGATGGTTTGTAGCCATTGCTGCCGCGACAATGGAATATGAAGGCAGGAGTGAAGCGGTGCTGGAGTGGAAAGTAGAGGCCCGTCCGAAGGGCAAAGGCAACCCTCGCGAAGGGCTAGGTCGCATCGCAATCCTTGATCGTCTCGGGAGGAAGAAACCGCCGAACCGTTTTGTGCAGCTACTATAAGTTTTATATCGGTGACTGGTCGCGACAAGCACCTATTCGAGTGCGCCGTGGGGGAAGGTCAAGCCAAAAATAGAGGGCAGCAGTCTGGTGGGTGTGCTCAAACTGCTTCTTCGATGTCTCGTTGCGCGTGTGAGACAAATATGGACGTGGGCTTGTTGAATATCTCGGCAATCTCCAATCTTCCTCTTTGCCTTGCCGCAGGGACAAAAACGACGTCACCCAGAAGCACAAGCCAGCTTGGATATCGAGTATGCAAAAGGACTCGGGATGATGGGAACCCACGCGACAGGAAACGTTGGTCTGATGCCGTGGCAGGCGAAGGGCAAGCGGAAGTATGTCCCACAGCGCAAGGTGTAGTAGCTGGGGTGAGAAACAACAAAAAAGAAGGAGGCGTATATTAGAATATCGATTTTCCTCTTCGAGTCACGTCAAAACGGGACACGGGAGAAACTCTTGACGTAATCTGATATGCCCTGGTCGTCTCTCCAGCTAGCCTGGCCGCTTCTCAGATCTCAGCAGATGAGAAAGCGAATGCGATGATCACGTCGCGTCCTTGTTAGTCTCGATTCGTCTTTCCTTTTTTTTTCTGTTCTTTCACGTCTGATGAATGATGAAGCTCGCCTTGTCGCATGCAGACCCGAACAGGTCCTCCAACAAGAACAGAGGACCACCCCCCAAGTTCTTATACCTTGGGGAGACGGGATAAGAAAAGGGGGGGCAAAGGGCCGACCGACGGTGTATCGCCTCGGGGGTCCGGCAACGGCGTTATCGTGGGGATGGAAGAGGCACGCCCCCCGGTTGGTGGGGTGTGTGTAGAGATATGTAGATGGATGTGGCGGCTACGGAAGGAAGGGAACAAGGGGGGCGCAGTGTACCGGGCATGCGGGCGGGGAATCTGATCCGAGGTTGTTTCTGTGCGGTTCGCAGCTAAGATACTACCTACGGTACGGAGGATGTACTTTCCAGACGAGAAAAAGAAAAACAAAAAAAAAGGAAAAAGGTAGAAGAAGAAGAGGAGGAGGAGGAAAAGGAAACAACCCAAGTACTTAACGGAGAGCCCACACACAATCTAAAGGAGTCGCAGGGTCAAGTTGCCCAGATAGATGGACGACAGAAGCATATCATCATCATCCTCATCTTTGCGTGCCGTCACACCAACAAACAACCTGGCTTCTTCGCGACACGAAATCCGGGGGTCCGCGGAGGGGTGCATGCCGCGCTCTCTCTCCATCCATCGCAGCTCCGTCTCATTACGTACCTCAAGTAGGTACCGGGCCTCTCCGCACGGCTCACCTCTCGCAATCAGGCCTCCTCCTCCTCCTCCCCCCCACCTCCAGGCTGCTGTCAAACGCGCTGCCGAGGCCCCTCGCTTTCCACATCAGGAAATCATATCAATCACGTGGCTCACCTACGCCCTAGCGTTCAAAAACAACAACAACAAAAGACCGAGTGTAGCCGTCGAGGGGGCGTGTGTCCTTCCCCACACAGGATAGCAGGCCTCAGACCGACCAATCATGCGTCGCGAACAACGCAGCTCTATCTCTATCTCGCTTTCTGGGAATCTCTCCGATACGGCTCTGGCGGATGTGGGAACAGGAACGGAAAGAACTGGGGGCTTCCAAGACGGGGGGGGGGGGTTTGCTTTGGGACGCGATGGGGACAGACAAGATAGATCACTTGCTGCAGCAACCAAGAAGAGAAGACTGTAAAACTGGATGCTAAAATTGGATGGATGGCGACGCCCTGCCTTGCTCTGTTCTCTTCCATCTGGTTCCAAGTAGCCGTCCGCAAGCCGCCCTGTGCAACGCACCCTTTTTGAACTCCGTCCGATTCATGACCACATCTCCCCGATTGTTGCACTCTCTTCGCGCTTTACACTACTGGCCGGAGATTCCGTCATCGCTTTTGATCCTCTTCGCGTTCAAGGCCGCCTGGGATTGGCACGGATTCCGCCAGAGAGAGGCGTTTTGATAGGGATCATGGCTCTATGAGCTGGTCACGACCTGGTTGGTTCGAGACCAGCCTGCGTTCGTGTCGTCTTCATCGCCTGGCCATGATGCGCAAGGCGTTCTTCTCCGATCTACATGATCGGAGACTCCAAAAGAATGTATGACCGGGATCCGGGTGTCGCGGTCCGTTCGCCACCTTTGGCGTAAGACAAGGTCAAGCTTGCATGGAGCAGACATGAGCAAGACAAAAATGAGGTCATGTGCGACGTTGTTATCAAACGACACCCCCCCTTGCCAGGGGAGAAAAAGAACACGCTTGCTCGTCGTGCCCAGGGTGAGAGGGGCACTGCTCAGATGGCCGAGATCGGACCCAGCGCAGCTGCACCCGCATAGGCTCGGCATCAGGTTTTGGCTTCCTTTGCTGGGGACACAAATCCGGTTTGAAGCGATCCAGCAATGGCTTTCAGGGAAACGTCGCGGTGAGAATCATGCACAGCAGATAGATGCTCGAAATTTTCCTGGCTCTTGTACACGTCTCGGAAGTTCTACATATGTATATTACACACTCGCGGCCCGCCGCTGCTGCTGCGACAACCAACTTACGGCCGGATGTCTCTGTTGTCGTCCCGTGACCGATTTGCCGCAGGACCCGCTGTGGATCCAAAACGATGTCGGAGAGTCTCGACGTACCCTATCGGCCTCCCACGAGCCAAGCCAACCAGGTCCTGCACTCCTCCGTAGGCAAGCCCAAACAGCAGGCCTAATTTGGCCGTCCGGCTGGCTGTTGACATGGAGAAGCCATCTAGTTCACGCAGCCGAGAGTCGGCGGCAGTTAGCTTCATCAATCACGGCCAAGGACTTCTCTTCGCCCACTACGACTACGTCATATGTATGAATGCCTTGACACTGGCCGTCGTATCTTCCATGGCTTTTGCATATCAGAAGATGAAGACGAGATTCTCAAAAAGGTGAACCACAAGAGACCAAGAAAAAGAAAAAGAAGAAGAAGAAGAAGAAGAAGAAGAAGAAGAAGAAGAAAAAGAAAAAGAAAAGAAAAAAAAAACAGAAAGAGAGAAGTGGGTACCGAGCAGGACAGAATGCTCTCATGATAATCGGGGACGCGAACATCAACATCAAGAATCGGAATGCGGGCGTGTGGGAAGAAGACCAACAGCCGATATCATCTGAGAAGAAAACCAAGTGCCAACTACCAAAGGTGTGACGGAATGGAATCATTAGGTACTTACGCCATAGAGAAAATGCGCCTGCAACGGTCAGCGTCGCCACTGCCGTTGAGAACATGTCGCTGCTGCCACGGTATCGATCCACAGTGCTTTCCAACCCAAGAGCCATGAAACTCCAAAAGCTCGTCTTGGCGGCCATCCGGAATCCTTCACGAATCCCACCCTGCATCGCATGGTAGTTTTTGGATTTGTGGTAAAAATACCAACCCGTTGTGGTGTCTGGCATCTTGTGTGCATGTTCTGCACGAAAACGAAGCTGTGCCATCTGGCCGCCCTGCACGGCTCCCAATGCGAAACCTATGACACCAGACGACGCCGAGCCCAGAAATATGCGTGCTGGTGTAGAAATGGATAGCCTGGGGGAAGGATCCGACGTGAACGCATCGTGATGGTGCGGCAAAGAGGATTGAGACGTGGCCGACGAGCACAAGGTTGCAGTCACGTCTGAAGCAGATGGCCGCCGGTCCATGGAACGGGACGAACTGGCGCGACCAGAAGACGCCGCGTCGTGCTCCTGGCAGACAGAAGAGAAGGATAACGAGGGGCCTGTAGTCGCCAAAGCCAGGTCGATGTTGCTTAGTCGCTTTTCTTGTACCGTGTGGTGCCGTAGATGCGTTGGTGCCCGCGCGTGTACTGTATGTACGTGGACTCGTTGGAGCTTGTCCAAGTTTGGGGGCCGTATCAAATTTTTGTCTGCCCCGAGCGATGGATAAGAATGGATGACTGGAATAGCCGGCTTGCTTATCTGGGACAAATCGACCACGGTCCACGGGACAACTGTTATCGAGGAGGCTGATCACCGTCGATCAAAGCTCTGCTCTTTCCCGAGATTAGGCATGCGATTTTAATAGATTGATTTGTTGATCCACAGCGCGAATTAGATCAGGCATCCATTTTTTTTTTTTTTCAACTTGGCGTGGGTCAGGTGGTCCTTGTTCGGTGCATGGTGATGATCCTTTCACGACAATGTGAGCCGTGCTGCGGACCAGAAGTTCGACCCCACATCGTCCATCTGCGTCGGTGTGCCTGAGTTGCAGGAAAAGCACGTGATGTCGCGACAGCAGGTTCCAACTCACGGACTCGCACGCGAGTCCGTGAAAGTGAGTGTACGGGCACGAAACCACGAAACCACAAAACCTGAAAACCACTCATTGAACCGTCATAACTCACACGCCATGGTACAGTGTTAAAAGGTCGCCTATTTCTGTGCCGCGACTAACTCCTGAATCCACAGACCACAGTGGGCGACGACCACATCTCCGTCCGCTTCAAGCACGGCATTCACACATTCTACCTCTTCATAGACGCCTCGGCACCCATGTCGAAAGTATCCGAAGAGTTGATTGGCATTCTGAAGGAAAGATACTCTGGAGGTCTAACTACATCCATGGCGCCGGCCAAGACCACGCCTCTCCCTTCAGATCCCTTGCTGGCTTATGGGGTGCTCAAGGTTGCCAAAGATGTCTCGAAAGGGTGGAAGAGAGTCGATGCAGGTCATGATGAGATCAACAGTCCCGCAAAGTGCGGCTTAAAAAATAACAGCATTGTCGCCTTCACCTTTGTCACGGATCATGCCGTGGACGAGGTGTTATTCGAGGTGGAGTGGCCCAAAGATGATGAAGAGCTGTACGAACAGGTGGGATCATGAGCAAAGACGGGCCTCCTTCAGAGCGACGGATGTCTCGTCAAGTGGGGAGCCTTCTTCGTCTGAGCTGAGGATGCGGAGTTTATGGGACGCGTCAGCGAATGAGCGATGCCAACTTGGACAGCTCGGTTACTGCTGCACCCGTGGCCATTCGCTCCCCTGAGCTTGCGGTTGCGTTGCAGCGAGCCATTCGCCGCCTTTGCTCTCCAGATTGCGAAGTTCTAGACTTGATGAACAGCGGGGGAATAGAGCATGGGGCGGCATGTTCGGTCTGTGCATTCAATTCAATTGTAATGTGCCGAATGGGTCGTGGCGCCAGCAGCAGCACAATTACCAGAGCCAAAATGAAGAAAAATCGACTCTTGGTTGCCTGCTCTAATCTGGTGTGAGATGCCGGCGATGCATCCAACCCGTCGTAAATGCGGTGGAAGTAACCCAAGTATTCCACGTACGATTGAAACCGTCACCATGGTATCATTTGAACCAAGCCGGTCGGACGGACGGACGGACGGACGCGCGTAGCGTGCGATGGTGAGAATGCAGCTAAAATGGCGAGACGAGACGGGGAGTGTTGAGGATATAGGCAGGCAGGCAAGGCAAATTGCACAGCACACCCATACTTGATGAGTAAATTTATATATTTGTATTACTTTTTTTGAATGTAAAAAGTGCTGACGTACTTTATAGCTAACTTCTTACTTGGTTATTCAAGATTAATATTTTTTGTTCATAATAGTATATAATCTCTTAATTTGTGCATCCCCCTTTTGACCCGCATGGTCAATTGGTCAATAGGGAGCATGTCTTCTGGGGTGACTGCACGTGGGACGGTGGGGCCGCTACATCATCTTCATAGATGCTAGAAAGCTCATCCCCCCAACCGGCAAGGTTGCGACCGGATGCAGCAGACATGACAGTTCATCTCTACAGAGGCCGTTACAATCCGACGCGTCTGGACACTACCAACCGTGACATTCCGATTTATTAAACTCTCTGGCGCGTGCCGGCTGTGTCCTCGTTCAACAACAACCCATCACATGCTCACAATGCGGGCAGCCATCGAGCGCACATGGCGCTTGTTGCTCCTCACCACGAGCCTCGTCGCCGTCAGCACCGCCTCCCAGGAAGCGCAGCTGGCCCTCGGCGCACCCGGATCCGAAACCAATCACCAAGTCGATGCCGCGATTCTGGCCGCCCTGGAGAAGCACCCAGATCCGGTCGACGCGCTCCTGTCGTTGCACCCCGAGCGTGCTGACGAGCTCGCAACACCTCGCCTGCTGCGCATCTTCGACCAAGACACCAAATGGATGACCGAGGGGGACAAGCTGCGGCTGAAGCGCAAGGGCAAGAAGTTTGCCGACGTCACGGACCACGAGGACTTCCTCAACGCGAACCAGATAAGGTCCATGGCCGGTGAAGCGCGTACGTCTCATTTCAGCACTGATTGGGCTGGCTCATCGACGTCCCAGTGTGGCCGCGACTAATCGCG
Source organism: Aciculosporium take MAFF-241224 (assembly GCA_000222935.2). Lineage (NCBI taxonomy): Eukaryota > Fungi > Ascomycota > Sordariomycetes > Hypocreales > Clavicipitaceae > Aciculosporium > Aciculosporium take. The sequence continues at coordinate 16,199 of AFQZ01000670.1, read as the reverse complement.
GTCAGCAGATCTGCCCAAGGTCTCGCATCAGGGCATCGTAAAGCCATTGCTTCGCCGTGTGTCTACCCAGAGACTGAGGCAGGACCTGGAGCACCTCACCAGCTACTACACGCGTTATTTCAACAGCGAGACGGGGGAGCGCAGCGCGCTCTGGCTGCACGACCAGATCGCCGAGGTCCGTAAAGATATCACGCCCTCGCGTGCATCCCCTTCCGCTGCTCACACTCTTGCTCACGGCCGAAACCGCAGATTGTCAAAAACGCCCCCTTCCACACCCGCATATCTCTCGAGTTCTTCACGCACAACTTTGCCCAACCCTCCATCATTGCTCGATTCGAGCCCAGGGTCCGCAACTTCTCCCTGCCCCTCACCATCATAGGGGCCCATCAGGATTCCATGAACTACTACTTCCCTCTGCTCCCGTCCCCTGGTGCGGACGACGACGGCTCCGGAACAGTCAGCATTCTGGAAGCCTTTCGCGTGCTGGCAGAAAGCGGCTTCATTCCGCTCCATGGACCCGTCGAGTTTCATTGGTACGCCGCCGAGGAGGGTGGACTGCTCGGCAGCCAGGCGATTGCGCGGTACAAGAAGGAATCTGGAGCCAAGATCGGTGCCATGGTGGAATTCGTGAGTTTGTCCGCTCGATGGTGGACAAGACGTCTGGGTTTGGCTGAACACGCAATTGAAACTAGGACATGACTGCCTTCGTGGCGCGAAACTCGACCGAGGCCATTGGATTTATTGAAACGCAGGCGGACGCGCCTTTGACCAAGTGGGCGGTGGACTTGGCCACTGAGTATTTGTCTATTCCAGCCAAGGTCTATACGATGCCAGGGTGGGTATTGCAACCTCTTCTTTTCTCCACACAACCGAGGGTTCGACTGCAAATACATACAACACAGCCAAGCTAATAATGACGCAGAGGTGCCGGGTCTGACTACATGTCCTTTACCAGCCTGGGGTACCCCGCCGCATTCGCATCAGAGGGCAATCCCTCAGGCGACGAATTCGATCCCTATATCCACACCCAATTTGACACCATGAACATAAATGACGAGACGGGGGCATTTTCGATTGAGGTAAGCACACAGGGTAGCTGTTCTGTGCGACTGCGCGCAGAATACTCTTGGCTAACGGCGTCCGATGCAGCACATGGCTCGGTTCTCTGAGCTTGCGATCGCGTTTGTTATCGAACAGGCCAGTTGGGATAACCAGTGGCGATGACGGCGCAGCGTGACATGCCCGTCTTCATTTTCTCAACGACTACTACAACATAGGCGGGACTAGCAAGTGCGGCAGATGGTAGCGCATTATGATTGGAAATAGCCCATTGATGGAAAATCACAATCTCCAAGATTCTCACATGTGCTTCCGGTGCCTTGCCATAAATAACGTATGCGGTAGCGTTTTTCAATCTACTCGTCTTCGTAAAGAACGTCTTGGCCAAGAACTCGTCACATTCCTACTTTGTGACACTCCTCCTCCTTGCTTTGGCTCAAACAGAACCGAATACGAAAAACATCATACCGGCAGACCTCATGTTCCGACGTTGACCGTGCAAGTCTACCCCCTTAAATCTGTTGCTTATGACCCTCAGCTTTAGCATCATGCTTCGTCTCGCCGGCCTTGTCAGAGACAGCATCCTTTGCTGCGGTAACGCTAAGAACGAGTTGGTATCGCTTTTTCAATAACACCCAGCAGAGGAAAGAGTAGGGGTCAAAAAAAGGGAGAATTTCGTACCGATCACCTGCTGGGGCATTAGAGTCCTTGGCCGTCTGCTTATTCGCCTCCTTGGAGCCTCCCGACGTCGCCTTCTGAGCCTGCTCGGAGACGTAGTTGGCGCCTTGCTTGAGAGAGTCCATGACGCCCAAAGTTTGTTTGCTTTTACTAGCAAAACGATGTGCTTTTTCGTGGCGTGTGTGTGTGGGCGTGTCTGCTGCGTCTCCTCTGCTTGATTGTGGTGTGTCTGGATAGAAGATGAGAGGTGGTCAAGAGAAAGAAGGTGCTTTTAATCAAGGTGAACAAAAAAAAAAAAAAAGAAAAAAAAAAGGGGGGATGAAACGTTCCTTGATGGTCTAGCCCTTCATTGGGTCAGTGTGACGCAATGGCAGCAAGCGGGCTGTCTTCCCATTTCCCTTGGCTGTGTTATTCTGTTCTCATGATGTGTTTCGTGTAACGAGGGGTTGGGTTGAAATGACGCAACCGTGGACTGCTGTATAGTATGTAACGTGGGGTTATGTCTTTGTGATGTCCCGTCGCGTGATGTCCCGTGGGATTGACGATTGGGGTGTTCTGGAGGTGTGGTCCTTTTGCCACGTAGTGTCCATACTGGGCTTTTTCGTGTTGCCTTCCCGGGTGAGCTTCACCAAGACGGCACGAATTCAATGCAGAGTGGATGGAGCAGAAATGCCGACACAATACTGGTACCACGTTCTGGGTTTAACAAAGGTTGTCAAGATTGAGGGCCCGCTTTGCTCTGGAACGATGTCGCTCGGTCCAAGAACAACATCACCAGCCATATATGTCTCTGCATCGAAGATCCAAAACAGGTTTTGTTTCAAATACCTTGAACTTCATTAGAGATGACCTTGAGTGGCCTGTTCTTGAGAGCCCGACGAAGCTTATGACGGTGATGCTTATTGACAAGCGCGGATGTGGTAGCAGGGCAGAAAACAAACTCTTTACAGGTTGCTTCTCCGGAAGAGAATGAGCAGACGCTTATAGTCTAGGTTTGCGGGAGCCAAAGAGATGGAAACAACGTTTTGAACTGTAGTTGGCTGCAGGGTTTGCATCTTTTTGACAATGAAACTGTGTTCTCAAGATCAACATACCTCATGTCTCGTGCCTTTCAATTCAAACATGAGTGGATGTGTGCTTCACAATGTCCAAGTCACGTCATCTCATGCACGTTCCAATAACCGAATCAAAGAATTTCGGACTCAAACCCCAGATACCTTCTGTCATGCGTCCTACCATGTACAACAGCCAAACACCGCCACCATCTATACCCCAAGCAAATCAACATCTATGACACCCGGGACGGAAGCCTCAATGCCGCCTACACATCATGCGAGCTCCCCAGTAAACTGCAAAGGAGCTTGCGTCCCCGGTGCAACACTCTCGCCAACCTTCTCGCCCCCCTTATACGTCACAAAAGCAAAGCAGGCGTCCTCGTCACGCCAACTTTGGCAGCCAACCAACGTAGTCAACGTATATCCACATCCACCTTTGCGAAAAAAAAATTCTTTGGTGATGCCCGCGATTCGCCTTGCCTGTTATTTTCATTTCCCCAGTAGTTCGTTGCCGAAAGTTCAAACATGTATGTTTCTGACGCTGACGACGAGGGGATTGGGACTTTGACGGAGCGTACTCGACAAAGAGGGGCGCCAGGGTCTTGGACGTCTCGCATTGGGTGGCGAAGAAGTCGACCATGACATTTTGGTTCTCGGAGAGGATTTGTTGAAATTTTGTTCCCTGTGGATGGTAGAGTGGTCAGGGTACCGCATTCTCGGTTTTCTCTTCTTGTGGTTGTTTTCCTTTTCTTGTGTCAAGGCGAGTCTTAGGATTGGACGTTGTGGACTGGCATCGCTGGTGGTTTTGAAGTTGAAGACTGAGGGGCGTGCAGGAGAATATAGATTGGGGAATTGCGTGTGTTTGCCGATATTTGGAGCGAAATCTCGGTAGTCGCTTCGGCTTTTATTTTGCAGTGCGCGGAATTGAATTGTGAGGTAGGTTACGTAGTAGGGAGCTGGAGGAGGACAGAGGGGGCGCCATCAGAGAAAGGTACATGTGACGTCGTGATGGCATCACCATTGAGTGACGCCCACGTGGACTGGCACCTTGAGATGGATGTGCTTGAACTCAGTTGCGGAAATAACCTGTGAATTTCGTTGGCGTTGATTTTAATCTTTCATGCCCCGTAGCGTGCATCTAAGCATCGACAATGTGATTCTGATGCAGCAATAGTACACGGCGTGCTCTCAATCGACATGCTGATTCGGTACAGGAAACAGCCGAAAAAAGATGACATTGACCCCCGGATGATTATGAGGTTCTGATGAGAGATGCTCGCTGAAAACAAATCACAAGCATAACAAAAAATCAGGCCTTGACCTCCGAGTGCTTCACATTATCCTTTTCAAAGTGTTTGACCCCTTCCATCCCAATCCACCCCGGCATGTCATCCGCCTGCCACTTCCTGACGGAAAACCAGATCCCCTCGTGGCTCAATTCCTTTTCGCTGTTCTGATCCTTGTGGTACTTGACCCGCAGAAGTTCGTCATGCAGACTATCCGGATCGAGGCTCAGCGTGACGAGCGACGTGAGGGTCACGCTCTTGGGCAACAAGCGGAAGGTCCATTTCTGCTGGCTCTTGAACTGGAGCACCTCGTCATCGCTGCGAACTACCTCGTGGCCTTCGTTCTCGCTCGCGCCGAAGAGCCTGGGCAGCGCGAACCACTGGCCAGCGATCTTGTGGCGGTTATCAGCGTAGCCAAAGGGATCGTCGTAGATGCAGTCTGGGGTGCAGCGCCCGATGCGCTCGACGGTGGGTTTGCAGGCGTAGAGGGCGAGGATGTCGTCAGGGAGGGCTTGGCGAGGCGGCGTGAGGGGAAGTGAGGCAGAAGGCTTGGGGGTGAAATCTGAGGGAGAGGCGGCCTTCTGCCTCCCCGGTTGAGAGGCGGCGGGGATTTGTGGACATGTTGCGTGGTTGTGGGAATGGTGCGTGATGAGCAGGCACAGGAACGAGGAGAGGTGAAGCTGGTGTTGAGGGTGAGAGATGATGGAAGGTGTTTGGTATTGCTGTGCTTTGGCGCACTATTCGTGCTGGAGATGGATGGCATTTCACGTCGCGAAGGAGGTGGTGCAAGGCTGGAAATGTGGTTGGTCATGTTGTATTCAAGGTGGTGTTTCTCAAGTCGTGTCGTCGTCATACACTTTGCTGCCGGGTAGCAGCACCCTTTTCCCCTTATCTGGCGCGTACCCGGCTATTTGCCAGCCGGATGATCTGAGCAATGCTTTTCCCTCTTCCCTCTGGCCGAGGACAAAAAAAGGAGGGCTACAAAGATTACGTCCCAGAACCATCATCTTGCTACATTTAGCAGAGTAACCGTACCGAGCTACGTGAGCGGTGTTTTAGCGGATGCTGATACAGGCTACCGGAATAGTAGCATGTTTGACCGCCGCTGTCACGCATCTCACTCACTCGCCCGGTTGAAACAGCCCCGTTGGATGCACCGCTCCCACGAAGCCAGCCATTTCCGCGCCCAGAAGAACATTCTAGAAAACACCGTGGTCCTACAGCATCGAATCGGAGAACGGCCTCGCTCTGGCTACTCCACGACTGCTGCAGGCGCCCAAAAAAAAAAAACTTTCTAGAAAACACCGTGGTCCCACAGTATCGAATCGGAGAACGGCCTCGATCTGGCTACTCCACGACTGCTGCGGGCGCCCAACATCTCAAAGACGCGCCCCGTTCGCCTGGAGGCCGATGGAGGGGGGGGCGCTTATGCAGTCAGACATGTTACCAAGAAAAAAAAGAAGTAAAGGAACTGGGGTGTCGCCTTGGCGGTTTTCAACAAGGTCCACCACTGACATGACACTTGGTGTCGTCCGACCATGCCCACCTTGATTCTTGTTGAATTTTTTTACTTCTTGTTTTCAAGGTTAAAAGGGAAAGAGCACTCTTTTCTTGGACTAATTCTTTGACAATCTGCCAGTGTATCGGTGTGATCAAGACCAACTCCTAGCTTTTGCTTCTGCCGAATCGTGACAATTTTTGGACAGAAATCCGACCCCATGGTCCAAACTGCCGACTTTTTTGCCTCCATCCGTCAAGTACACGACCGTCTGAGCAGGCGGATTCGTCGCCGGAAAATAGTCATAGCCATCGGCCGCGGGAAAGACGCTCAAGTCCGTGACAGCACCCGCGTCGCCCCATGCAATGCCAGAGGAGCCATCACCGAACCCGGCAACGACGGGATCCCACGACGAAGACGGAGAGGAGTCCTTCGGTATCGAGGCTGCGTCGTCGTCTGCACGCCATGTGTAGACGGAATCGAATGTCTGTGCAGAGCTGGAGCTTTGATCAAACCACCCAATGTCAGCCCTTTTTTGATATCCGCACCACGCAGTACCCGTAGTTTCTCGTGCGCCTGTCAAGTTCATACCTCGAGACGGCCGGGTTGCCCGACGACGAGGTCTCGTAAAAGAAACGCCCATCCGGCTCCATCCCATTTCCCGCAGCGGTATCATGCAGCTCGTGCGGCCAGTACTTCGGAACGGGCGGCGGCGGAGGCGGCGGCGGCAGCGCTTCCGGCGCGAGTGCACTCTCTGTCCATGAATCCCGATGCTGCAGAAGCGGCGGTGTATTCGAGAATCGCGGGTCGTCGGGCGACAGATTACTATGGGGGTATATCCTCGTCTTTTCGTCAAATGACTGCGGGAGCAACGACGTAGAAACCATGACGAAGCCCTGCCATGTCCTAACGGGCACGAACTCGCCGTCCATGGCGATGCTCTGCCGAAGTACAGTTTTTTTTCTTTCTTTCTCGTTTGTTGAATGATTGCGCGTAGGAAATGACACCAGCCTTCTTTTCTTCTCGTCATGCAAGTTATCCAGTGGGAAAGAAAGGTGCAGCGTTGTCGACAACGACACAGATGCGGAAACAGTAATGCTTGAAGGAAATTTGCCTTTGATGTATGTTCCTCCACCACCCCCCCCCCCCCCTTTTTTTTTTCCCCTTTGTTATTTCTCCCGACTGGTCAGCTAAAAAAAATCATTGATGGCGTTTCCCCTTTCAATCCCGACTGACTCATGTGAGACAAGTGACTACTTGCTTTTCCTGTCCGACTTGGAAGAAATACACATTCGAAAAGCACTACGAAGACGGGGGTACTTGACAAATAAAGTAAGTTTGTCCAAAAAGGCAAACACGTCCACCTCCGCGAAATGTCGGGCCCTACCTGCTCCGACGATGCGCTTACCCCAAATGGGGGTAGGATCAATGCGTCGGTAAAAGCGAGGGGGTTTTAAAGGGCCAGCCATCACACGGCTTTCCAGACGACGGCTTTATTTTGACAAAACGACTCAGGACCGCCCCCCCCCCCCCCCCTCCGCTAGGCTTATTGCAGCGCCAATGCTGTCACGCTTGCCGGCGAACCTGTCTTTCACACATAAAGATCCGATTCTCACGACAGGAAGGCAGCTCTGACAATCTTGGTGTTTCGCGTCCTTGTCTGACTTGAGATCTCGGGGGAATCCAGGCATACATTGACTCGGGCGTATCCCTGCCAGGCGGCCCGAGCCCCCAATCAATCAAAATATCAGCCTGACTTCAGTTCGATAAGAAAGGAGGAAAAAGCGATGTGCGCTTGGAGGGAGAAAAAAAAAAAAGAAAGGCAAAGTAACAAGTGAAAAAAAGGTACAAGACAGAAACCAGCAAGAAATTTGATGGCCCAAGTCACGAGCGTCTATTTCTGTTCGTGTGACCGCAAACGATTCTCATGCATCGTAACGCATGTACCAAATGCAACGTGGTCAGCGTGGCGCAAGATGCCGCCCAGCCACCATCGCCATTCTAGGAAATGGCGGGGGGGGGGGGCAGGGGGGGGGCAATAAGAATGCATGTTTCATTCCCGAACTACCCGGACCGAGAAATGATCCCTGCAGATCTAAGCTTCTAGAAGACCGAGGTTTCCGAAGAAACTTGACCTGACGGGTAGGGTGCCGTACTGCAGATTGTTACTTTGTAGGGTCACACTGCGGATTCAACTTGAATTGTAGAGTATGTCTCTGCATGTACGTGATAACATTGCCGATCGGAGCGATGGCATGTTCTGATGATAATGTGACCGTCCTCAGTTTTCGAGAAACCAAAGTCTTGGTATCCCACGGGCAGGCAGGATTGTTGCAGCCTTTGCCAGACATCCGCTGTCATAAGAAATGAACTTTCGCGGTATCGAATGCGCGACATCCGATGTGGCCGCCGGATGGATTAAAAGAGGGGGTAGTCGTGTCACCGCGAAGGAGACAAATGCAAACCTTGGTCGTATTATTTTTTTTTCTGTGTTTTTTTCACTACATCCCATGTGAATGTCGAGCCGTGCAGTTACCATACCTTGCCAGAAAACTATGAAAATCTTTGTAAAAAGACTATATGGGGTATTTAAAAGAGAGAAGAAGAAGAAAAGTCACACATGTATAGTTGACTGGATTAATGTTACTCATCTGGATTAATGTTACTCATATGTTCAAGGAACCTTCGCGATAGATTCAGGTAAAAAGGTATGTCCTTGTGTCACTATGCAGAAACCCAGCGCATGTACCGTTTTTTTTTTTTTTCAAGTTTCGCGCTGTTTTTTTCCTCCACTTTGCAAAAGTCACATTGCAAAACATGACTTTGCTCTCCTGGACGAGTCTAGAATCCACCGCTTCGTGTTTTCCTAATCATTTCATTTTATCTAAACTCGTTTGACGAAACACGTCTCAATCTTGCCCTTGTATAGGTCTGGTGACTAGAAGAATACCCCATGAGGCACCACACACTGATTCGCTCCCATGCCACTAATCAAGCATCACGCCCACAGTATTAGCAAATTGCCAAGCTACAGCCCTTCACTCCAAATGGGCCAAAGATTGTGTTGGACTCACCCAGCCACTTCGCTATTCCTTCTTCGGCGGAATGGGAATCACCTTGGGATTCTTCTTCTTCGCCTCTTCCAGCTCCAGTCTCCTAAAGTACGCCTCTCTCTCCTTCTTCTCCTGGTCGATCCTGTACACATCATCAGTCTTCTCTTCTCCAACGACGACGGGACTGGGGGACTCTTACGCGAAGCAGCCTAGACAATCCGTTCTCTGCGCCTGAGTCGCTGAAATGATACTGCCGCATCGGCCACAGGGCACGGGGTCTTTGTTGGAAGCCATGTCGAGGGAACGAGGCTCTCCTTGTGGATGACTTTCTCGGAGATCTTGAAATGTGTGCAAGCAAAGGAGGTGACGAAAGAGAGGCATAGAGGTGAGCGCTTGTGGAAATATCGTAATGAAGGGAGTCAGGGTGGCCCTTTAAGTAAGAATTCGGAATCCGATGTGGTGCTCTAGAATCACGGCTGATTGCATGCTCGTCACGTTCGTCGAACGCTGTTCATCTCCTCAGTCTCACCTCACCTTCTCTGGTCGATTCATCTGACCATCGGACTGAATGAATGAATGATGGTGGACAAAGGCCGTTTTCTGCACAACAGGAGAACAACACCCAGTGTTGAGACCACATCCGCATCTTGGTGGCAGCGAATTTTGGGCGTGATGAGTCACCGTCTGGCATGATAGAGGCAATGTAATTGCAAGGTACCAACTGTCGAACAACAGCTATATCATCTAATCACGGCCGCAAAGAGCATCGCGCTGATGCACTCCCCGTCGCTGCCGTTCCTCACAATCTGGTGAAGCCGTTTGCGCATCATGCAGAAGGCCCTACGTTGTTGGCGGAGACGTGCAACACGCTTTCCAGGCAATGAGTTGGACAGTCGTGGAAAGTGTGATGCAAAATCGGTGAAGAAGCCACCTTCATTTCATTGCATCTGGCTTGCAGGTGTCTTTCACTGAATGGGCAGTGAACGTCCTGGGCCTGTCCCCATCTGTGAAGCAGTAACAAAATCCATTTCACAATTGAAGCTATTTCTCTGTACGTGTACAAGAACTTTTTAACAAGTCTTCGATAACCTGTTCGAGAATGGAAATACAGCAGAAGTCTGATCCATCAACGCGGATGCGGCCGAGCTTTTCTCGCCATCATCTACGCAGTCCTGTTTTGCATATCCTTCTTTCTCTGTGCTTCCTCTTTCTCCTTCCGTTTGCTACAAAGGTCATTAGTATATATTCTACCCGATATAGGGGGGGACTCGTACTCACGGCAGGTATTTCACGCAGCATAGGGTCGAGTGGCCGAGAGGACGGCGCCGCAGTCCGCGCACTTCGTAAGCTTGCCTTTGGGCATTTTGTGGAAAAAGCGTTTGTGAGCGCAAATGAAAGCGAGGAATGACTTTGGACTGAAGCAGGTGGTACCCAAAAGGTTGCAGAGAAGCAAGTGCTGATGGAGGATCTTTGAATGAAAAAAAAGGTAGTCCATGAGGCCCTTGAGGTATTAAATCGGACATCATGTAGTGCTCTCGATTACCGTTGATCTACTACAAGCTGCTCTCCCAAATGCCCTTCTTCTCCCAATTCCCACCTCGCTTTCGGCAACTTCCTCTGCCGACCAAGCTCGCGAGTTCGGGATTGCTACTCGACAGTGGCTGTTGGTAGACAAGACGGATCAAAAGGTGAGTCACCATTACTGTATGGGCCGATAAAAGAGCCAAGTATCTACCTGATATGAGCAGGCGAGCGGCCGTCTCCTCTATTCACGGCGTGAATGGCTTCTCGATGATCGGTAGGTGCCGAGAACTTCGCATGGGGTCGGAAAGAAGACGAGCATGATGAAGTTCACGCAAGGTCGAGTCTAGCCAGCATTGTCCTCAACTCCAGGCAGGTCGGTGCATGATCCGTGGCACCCCGGCACGAATACAACAAAAAGATGCGTCAAGGGAGAAAAAAAAAAAAAAAAAAGCACACCCCTAGTCGCGCTTGTCCTGTACAATACGATGCATGCATTCGTGTATCAGGCAGCAGTTCCTATGTATGGCGTTGGTGAAGAAGTGCCTTCCTACTAGGTAATGCGCTGGAGAAGCCTGGAAGATGCGATGCAACATTAGAGAAACTTTGTCAATTACTTGCAGGGGTCTTGTATTGAACGTCCTCGGTCCATCTCCATCCGTGAAGCAGTCGCGACACGTCTCACCGCTCACGGAGCTTGTTCGATCCCTGTCTTCCCATTTGCCAAATCACAAAGATGGTTACGAACAAGGAAGTCAGCGAGTGTCGAGAACCCGACTGCTGGGCTGTCCTGATGGACAGAAAATACTCCAAGTCGGACGGCTTCTTCATTAAACGCACCCTCCGACAGCACGAGTGGCAATCGCCCAAGGACGACGACAGTAGAATAGCAGCTCCTTCGACAACGTTCCCACAACGATGGAAGACGGATGCCGCGATTCTTGGCTATATTCGAAAGGAGACCAATATCGGGCACGGTACCACCTATCTGTCTCAGCCTCGAAGACGACGGGGCTTTTTACTTTCCGACTCGGCTAGCCGATGGCGTCTCAATGATGAGCCTCGAAGAGGAAGACCAGAAACAGGTCGTGATGGAGGAAATTGAACAGCATCCGGCGACCCTTGGCGCCCTCGAATCGGATTTTCCAGGAGTTCCTGGCGAAACCGTCATGTGTGCTCCTGTACGTGTTGCGAGAAGGGTATGTGGAAAATGAACAGCTGGTGGCGACCAAAGCGAATAACGGGAGATTACGTCTTTTGCCACGACCATCTCGGGCAGCAAAACATCATGGTCGATCCCGAGACACTCGAGATAACCGCCATTATTGACTGGGAATTCGGCGGTTTCTGGCTTGCATGGTTCGAGGGGGAGTGGTGGAAGCGCGACGGCCCCGGTGGCGCTCTTGAAGGGGAAGGGGATGATGTGCAGAAACGAGGTGAACAAGACCGCATTTCGGGAGTGCACGGTGTTTGTGAGCAACAGGAACGGTTTGCGTTTGGCTAGGATGCTGGAGTCCTAGGCCGGTATTGCGGCAAGATGCGCGGTGGAGGGGTCTGCATCGCCTGCATCGCGACAGACAGTTGTGGACGCGAGCGGTGGTTGGAGGAGTCCCCAGCCAAAGGGCAAGGGACCGAATCCTTCCCTTCATGCCGTGTTGCCGCGGGGCGGTCTGCCTGTCGTTGGTTGAAAGTCGACTTGCCTTTCAACCTTTCACCTGGACATGACCCCCAGCTGCATCCAAAGTTTCATTTAGCATGCCAAGACGCAACCTCCTCCTCTGCTTCGACGCGTTTGGCACCTTGTTCTGGCCGAAGCTTACCGTCGCCGAGCAATACGCGCAAGTTGCACGCCAATGCGGCTTGACGGGCTGCACCGCAGTCGAGCTTCAGTCACACCTCGCAGCGGCACTCAAGGACGAGGCAGAAGTGCACCCCAACTTCGGAAAATCCTCTGGACTAGGCGCCACACAGTGGTGGACCAATGTCTGTCCCTTTTTTTTTTTTTTTTTTTTTTCCTTTCTTTTCCCTTTTTTCCCTTTTCCCCCCCTTTTCCCCCCTTTTTCCCTTTTTTTCCCTTTTTTTTTTTTGGTTGTTGAATTTCTCCAACTTCCATGGGACAGGGTAGCTAACCATGGACACACTTGGCCGTTAGGTGATAGTCAAAACGTTCCAGCCGTTTAGTCGTGACAAGCCGTTACCGGCAGACTTGGCTCCAAGACTACTCCAACGGTTCTCTTCCAGTCGCGGCTATCATGTCGAAGGAGACTTGGTGACCACACTCAGGAAACTGAAGCAAAGAAGTCCATCTCCTACGGCCTTTGATCAGGTCGTGGTTGGCGTCATCACGAATTCCGACGACCGTGTGCCCGGTGTTCTTTCGTCACTTGACATCCGTGTCAGTCCCTTGCGCTGCGGTAGCGAAAGCGAACTTCCCGTTGTGGCCCAGTCCTTCGACATCGACTTTACTTGCATGTCCTACGATGCTGGATTCGAGAAACCCGATGCGGGCATCTTTCGCGCTGCGGAGCATCTCTGTACCAAAGCCGTCTCTGCGGCGAATCCTGGTACGAATTTCGAAGCAGGGATCGATGCAGCTCCGTGGCAGAAGCTACACGTTGGAGACGAGCATGCCAAGGATGTTGTGGGAGCTCTCGCCGCAGGCTGGAATCCGGTGCTCCTGGACCGGCATGAGAAGGCGGCCGGAATCCCTAGTTTGGAACAACAACCCGGCCGATCCATCGCTGACGTCTTCCAGAAGAGTCAAGTAGTGAGGGCTCGATCAATCGGCAGTCTGGTCTCATGGCTCTTGGGCGAAAACGACGACGAGAGCGGCCAGCTGGGAGACGGCAAGGCGTAGAAGACGGATAAATCTACAGTATTTTACCTGCTACCACCATCACCAGGGTGTCGGCGGGACCCACCCGGGACGAAGCGCACCCGACTCCTTCAATGCTGACAAGGGAGTTCGAAACCGTCGACCACGTTTGTCCAGGCATGTTGACATTTCCAACTCTCTAGACAAGGGAGACGTCTGCTTCTTGGATCTGGCTGTGCAATCGATTGCAGCATGGCCCAACAAGGAGACGTCTGGTCGGCCCAGCCAGCGCCACTTCGTCCCTTGCCCTGACTAAGCATGCCCAGCGTCCACTGGACCGAGGCGCCGCAATCGCTCCGCAATCGGTTACGCCGTGACGTTACCCGCCCCTTATCCCTTCAGCTTGCAACCGGTCCGTCTTGGAAAAAAATTGCCAACCTCGTCAGACAACACAGCACAACACGACACAGACTTTCTTGTTTTGTTTTGCCTCGAGGCATCAGGAAAAACAGAGCTTTCATTGCCTAGGTGTACCCTACACGCCGAGGCGGCTGGTTTCATGTTGGTTCGAAAAGTTTTCCGCAATGGCTTCGGCCTCATGGTACCCGTGGCTGTAGCCTGTTCCATCTACTTGTATCTGTATCCATTCTTCGGCCGATGCGCTTTCCCGTTACCCTCGCGAGATGCAGACGATGCCTTCGAATCAACCAAAAACCTCCACTGGCCTTTCGGAGAAGAAGATGCCCAACCAGGTCTTTTACCGACGAACCGGGCCCCCTTCCGGCTTCTTGCGCTTGGAGATCCTCAGCTCGAAGGCGATACGTCGATGCCGACAGCATACTTGGGCATATTTCCGCATGCAAGAAACATGTTTCGGCGGATCACGTTCAAAATCTGGCATGATTCCCTCCGAGATCGCGTGCGGATCATATTGCACGACTTCATTGACATCTTCTTCGAGGACATCCCTTTCATCTTCGAGTCGATTCGCAAACGGTTCGACCTCTTTGGAAACGACTTTTATCTGGCGCACATTTATCGAACCTTGCATTGGTGGACACGGCCAACTCATGTGACTGTCCTAGGCGATCTTGTCGGCAGTCAATGGATCGACGATGACGAGTTCGATCGCAGGGGTCGTCGATTCTGGAACAGAACGTTTCTAGGCGGTGAACGTGTACCTGACCATGTCGCCATGTGGCCGAAGCTTGATCAGGACTCGTCTGGGTTGCTAGATGGCAGCGAAGAGGAAAAGGTCTGGGCACGAAGGATCATGAATGTGGCCGGGAACCACGACATTGGGTACGCCGGCGATCTGACACCGGAGCGCATGGAACGGTTTGAAAGAGTTTTTGGCAAGGCCAACTATGAGCTGCGCTTCCACCTGCCTGTGACGGAACTCCATGCCAATGCCACAATACGGAACGACGTGACAAATCCTGACTCTGTGCGAATCCCACCCGAGATGAGAATTGTGGTACTAAACGACATGAATCTGGACACGCCAGCAAAGGACAAGGGACTACAGGATGCCACGTATGAGTTCGTCAATTCCGTCATCAGCACGGCTTCTCCCGTGGATCACAAGGGACACTTCACACTCATCTTGACGCACATTCCGCTATACAAGCCCGCAGGCGTCTGCATCGATGGGCCCTTCTTTGATTTCCATGGGCCCGAGGAGGGGGGTGGTGTAAGAGAGCAATATCACCTCAGTGCCGATGCAAGCAAGGGCATTCTTGAAGGTATTTTTGGTGTCAACCGCGACACGGAAGCATCGGGCCGAGGCCTGGGCCGTGCCGGCCTCGTCCTCAACGGCCACGATCACGAAGGCTGCGACACATACCACTTTGTCAACCAGACAAACGGCACCAGCCCGGACGAAAGATCGTGGGAGACGCGCCGATGGGAGAACGTCAAATGGGCCAACATTCCGTCCATGGAGAAGCATCCCGGTCGCCGCGAAATCACCGTGCGCAGCATGATGGGCGATTTCGGCGGCAACGCGGGCTTGCTGAGCATGTGGTTCAATCAGGAGACGTGGGAGTGGGAACACGAGTACGTCGAGTGCCCGCTTGGACGACAGCATTTCTGGTGGATGACACACTTTCTGATACTGGGCGTTGCTGTCTTTGCGGCCTCGTACACGGCGGTCGTGTGTCTGGAAGCATTAGGTGTGGATGTTGATGCCGCGGTTTATAAAGCGGCGAGATGGGCGCAAGGTAGGGTCGAGCAATTTCGGAGAGCTACAGCGGCGAGGAGGCGCGGGGCGGTTGCAGACGGAAAAGTTGTCGAAAAGTCTTGATTGGATGTACGTTTGATGTCTGGGGCTGTTGTCTTTCCACATAGGACACTTGGTAGCGATGGCGTTCTTTTTTTCCCCTCATCTTGTACGCATCTGTTTTTTTGTTTGTCTGTTTGCATGGTTGGGGCGTCTTAGTACTGTTTGCGGTGGTTGGAGGCTCACGGGGTTCGTCGTGCGACACGGCGTGTGCCTCGGGTCATTTACTCGGTCGTTATTGAATATAAATGGCTCGGTTACCTGCTTCTATTTACCCTTGTCTCGTGGCGAAGCATCGTGTCGGATCGGGGGCTGCGGAACAGCAGTCCTGGCGTCGACGCGTGCGGTCGACGAAAGGTTGATGCAGCGAGGTGGCCAGGCCATCTTGTCTGCTTGCCCGCGGGTGCCGCCTTTTGACGTGCATGGTGAGAATCAACGGCGTGCCGGCAGACAGGGGAAGTACCTTGCTTTCACACAAAGGGGTTTGTGCAACCGGTGTGACGAGAGTCGTTCCGTAGCTCCGGCTGTGTGTGTGTAGGTATGTACGCGTGTATTTGCGACGCGGAGCAAACACGGAACAGCATGTACATGTTGTGGTGAATGATATATATATTCCTACTGCGTGCTGTAACGATTCATGCTTTTGCCTCCCTTTCGTGAACATGACAACACACACACACGCTCACTCACTCACTCACTCACTTACGGCATCACATACACGCTACAACATACACACACACTCACTCACTCACTCACGGCATCCCATACACGCTACAACATACACACACACACTCACTCACTCACGGCATCACATACACGCTACAACATACACACACACACTCACTCACTCACGGCATCACATACACGCCACAACACACACACACACACACACACACACCAACACATGTACATATAAAACAGAGAGAGAGAAAGACGCCACAACACACACACAC
>AFQZ01000671.1:0-27922 GCA_000222935.2 Aciculosporium take MAFF-241224 | reverse complement strand
CGCGCGCGCGCGCGCGCGCGNGGCCCCCGGAGGGAATACCGAGGTCTGTAATTATGATTACCGCCTGTTACTGTATAGAGAAAGAAGGGTATCTCATTAGGGCATTGAAAGGGAATATCTAGAACTTGACGATCGAAATACAGCTCGTTCATAATACAGGAGGGGAAGTTCGCCGAAGGCGGAAGCTCGCCGCAGGCCGGCCCCCGGCAGGGCCCCCGGAGGGAATACTGAGGTCTATAATTATGATTACCGCCTGTTACTGTATATAGAAAGAAGGGTATCTCATTAAGGCATTGAAAGGGAATATCTAGAACTTGACGATCAAAATACAGCTCGTTCATAATACAGGAGGGGAAGTTCGCCGAAGGCGGGAGCCCGCCGCAGGCGGCCCCCGGCAGGGCCCCCGGAGGGACATGTAAAATGTAAAAGTTTACAAGGAACAAGGGGCATGGATGCAGCATCATTTACAGAAGAATATAGTAGCAGAGGTAGATGAATTTCGGTGCAACAAAGGCCAAACGCTGTGCCCGCGCCCATCTACGATGGCGATACGTCCGGGCAGCCATACGGTAGCATAACCCGGAACGGACACCATCATGACCATATTTGTCTCCGTGTGCAGTAATTCACCGTCAGTGACCGTCGTGTCCACCGGGTGCCCCCGTCATCATCAGAACCAGCTTCACATCCCATGCTCATGGCCGGAGTGTACACCATGGGGTCCATCCCGGCGGTGCCATGCAATCCGTAGTTGTCTGACCAAGGAGTCATGTGTGTGTCGAGAATTTCCATCTACAGCTTCTCGCCACTCGCCAACATACTACGCTACATCCTCGCAGCGCCGTGGCCAACGTCGGAATCCGATCCGCTGTTCCCACCATCACCAACACGTCTCTGTACACCCTCGCGATGCCGTAGAGCACAAGCAGCACCGTCCATGTTCCCACGCAGATTCACATCCCCGTCCGCCACCCACGTGCCCGGGCTGTGCGACCGCGGAAGCATGATTTCGCGCAGAGGCAGGTACCCAATCCCGGGGACCCGTAACCACATCCACCGGAAGGGCCCGTCCTTGGAGATGAAGTCCCTCGCAGCCCGCGAGCACGAAACCCACCCCGCCGGGCGCATGGACGAGGCCCAGCTCCGGTTTTGTCTTCGGCCTTGTTGGACGTCTCTGGCTCGTTTCTCCCAAGCACACGCTGTGATTGGAACGAGGCAGCCCGCTGGGCTGGGTTGCCTCGACCTCGACGTCACCCCAGCCGCCGGAGGACGGTGCAAAAAACCAGGCACCATGCGGATACGCAGCCTCGCGGGCGAGTACGGCGACCGACTAACCAAGGCAGAGTGTACGCGAGCGAGTCGTAGTCCCAACCTTGGAACCCGAAAGCAGCTGTTGTAGCTCTTGCCAGCGGCGTTGATGAGGCTTACGTGCGTCTCGGTCCACTACTGTAGTGTCTCTTTACGGGGGGGGGGGGGCCGGATTTGCTTTTTAAACAAGACAGTATGCGGCATGTCTAGGGCAGTTCTCCCGACTGGTTCGATTTTCTCGAGTACGGCTCCAAAGGCCATGGGATCAACGAGCATCGAATAACGGCCAAGGCCGCGGCGAGAAATACCACGACACGTAGAGCCTTCGAGACATGGTATGTGCTGAGGAGATGCATCTCGAAAGGCTGGGGAGAGGGGTAACAAGAGAGTAGATGGAGAAGAGGCGGCATAAGAAGAAATACAGGAAAGAGGGAGAGGGAGAGATAAAAAAGAAAGAAAGCGAGAGAGGTGGACAGCCCAGATTCAGATAGAACTGGGTCTCGTCTTGTAAAAGGGACAAGAAAAAGAACAAAGAATGAAAAAGAAAAATAAATAGACCACAAGAGAGACCAACATGAGCCCTACACCAAGTCACGTCTGCGACCACGGACAATGAGCCAAGCAACTCAACCAGCCAAAAAAAACCTTATTGCACGTGGTACACGCGAATAAAGACCCGAAGTCCTTGCATGGCAAAAAAAAATCACGCCCGCCATGGAGGGAAACAACAATCTTGTCGGTGCAGCATTTCAAAGTCGGTGGCTTACATGTAGAAAAGAAAACCGTCGGGTCCTGCTCGTGGAATTTGGGATGCAATCTTGTTGGCCTGGCATATGATCTGAAATCTATATGGAGCTCTCGCTAGAGAATGCCCAATGAGCATCTATTCTCTCTCCTCAAGAGACGGATAGAAAAAAAAATTAGAAACTATACACCTATGCCGTAAAGATGTCGTCTGCGTCAAAGCAATGCCGTCCAAGAATCCGCCCAGTCGCCCGCAAACCCGAGAACCATTCTTGTCAACCGCACGACCCCTCCGAGCCACCATGAGCGCGTGCAAAAGCCCTGCATCATGTTATCAGTGTGACACCAGACATCAGATCCTCATCCTCTATTTGGGAATCAAACCCGACCCCGGCGTCGGCGTTATCCTTTGTTGCTCGCTTTTGTTCCCTGGCGAGGTACTTGACATACTCCTTACTGCTGCTCAGCTGCTCATTCATCTGCTTGAATTGCTTGCTAATCGACTCAATGTTGTGATAGCTTTGCGCAATCTGAGCGGCGAAATCCATCTCCGTCATTACGCCTCCGCAAGACCGAAAGGATAAATAAGTGCCACTGTCGTCTTGCTCTACCTGACCACTGAGCATGCCGTCTTCAATCATCTGATGAGTCAGGGCCAAAACAGCATCGTCGTCTTCCAGCCTGTTGCCCGTTTCGGCATCCCATGTCACCTGTCGAACCATGGCCATGTCGGCACGCTCATAGATTTGCCGTAGACCCAGGATTTGCCATTTTTGGTAATACGTGAGCACCTCTTGCACGAGAGACGACGTCCCGTCCTCTTCCCAGATGGAGGCATTGTCCTGAGCTTGTGACTTGAGCTTCCCGGCGTCTGCCAAGGCGAAAGCCTCTGCCACATGATTGTATGCTCTGGCGGTAAGCCTGAAAGCTGTCTGAACTGCCGCTGATGTGCTCGAGGGCAAGGGCGAGACCCTTCCACGGCCGAGAAGTGCGACAAGCACCCATCTTTTATAGGCCTCAACCATAATCTTGCTGACAATCCGGTCTTTTGCAGGGTGCGAGATGGCCTGCTCGAAAGCGTCTTCCGCTTTGGTCCAATCACGCCTCGACATGTACATGAGCCCTCGAACGTAGTTGTATTCCATCACCATCGCTGGCGTGATGCCGTTGGTGAGGCCCGTCTGTGTCGAGATGAACGAAGAGGGTGGTAGCGACGGATCGCAAAGAAGGATGTCCTCTTTTGTGTTTATGGGGTTGGGGTAGAACAAGATGTCTCGATCGACGACTGGCAAGGCAGATTCTATCGAGTTGGAATGATACGCCAGACGTGCCAACATGAAATGCGTAGACGTGAATAGTGATGCTGTCGGGTCGATTCGCAAAATGACCGCCGACATGAGCTCGACCGCTGTCGGTGCCTGGGTAGTGATGAAGCGTTGGCCAGAAGCACGTGCCATGGGGTATTCAGCTCATGACTCACCGAAAAGAGATGCCCGCTCCCTATCTTGTCGACGAGGGCGAGCAGAGAGTTGCCGGCATATCGAATCTGTGAAAGATCGAAACGGATGACAAACTCGACGATTGTGTCGAGCAGTAGCTTCAACGGGATCTGGAGACCGTCGTCCACGGCATCGGCGAGGTTCTGGAGGACAAAGAGATAGCTGATGGAGTGCAGACAAGGATCGAGACTCTGAGCAACGTTAGTGGTTGAGCGGCTAGACCACATATAATGCCCAGGATGGACGCCTTGATCAAAGCACACCTCGAGAATTTCTTTCGTGTTGCCCAAAATGACGGGGACGATTTCGGGGGCGCGTTTGCTCAGCAAAGCAACGTGCTGCCTTATGGAAGCGTGGTACGTTATGGCTTCTGACCTGGTCGTTGGTGTGACGTGAGCTAGCGCTGTCAAGATATCCTGGACCTCCTCCATCATCATTCTATGTCAAGTGAGGCGTGTAGAATGAGATGCTCGTGGTGAATACTGGCGATGATGTGCGCGGTTCGGTCGAGTTCGAGCTGCAAAGATGCTTCCCACCGGCTCCAGCTACGGCCGAGCAAACCTCATGCTCTGTCATGTGCCAGTGGACAGCTTGGACTTGAGAGGCTTCGAGGAGTCGCCAACGGTCGCAACATGGAAAACATCCAAGGGTGCTTGTCGTGTGTTTGTTGGTGAAAGATGCTTGGCGGGGCTGCATCGTGATCCACTTTTACTGTTTTGACATGACGCGCTACCAGGTACGTACCGTGTCCAGCGCAGGCAAGCAAGAGGAGCGCAGCTTCCTGCTTTGCCTCTACCAGTCGTCATTGCGGCCCGAATTTATCAGCATCATAAACACATCAGACTCCGCCGGAGAAGAATTAATCCGCCTCTGCTAATACATCCACCTTTGAAAATATTATGCGAAAAACCCTCAGTTCCTTGTCATCTCCGACATTTTAATTATCCCTCCGGGGGCCCTGCCGGGCGCCGCCTGTATCCCGCAGACTTTATAATAAAATCGACCAACTTGATGAACTAAGTAAAGGAAAAAACACTTTGGAGCTCTTAAACAGAAGCTACACCCATTATAATACATAACCGTATTGTATGTTGTCCGGCCTTGAGTATGCAACCCACCAAGTATACAGGTCGGCAGACGCTCTCTTCCTATCCCGGCATGCCGCCGGAGGGCTATACAAACACAGGAGTATTTACATGGGTTCTTACTACTATTATAGGGGATGTCCGCCGGCCCCCGGAGGGATACACAAACACAGGAGTATTTACATAGGTTTTTAGTATTATTATTAAAGGAAGTCCGCCGAAGGCGGCCCCCGGCAGGGCCCCCGGAGGGATATACAAACACAGGAGTATTTCCATGGGTTCTTACTACTATTCTAGGGGATGTCCGCCGGCCGCCGAGCTCACCATGGACATGCCCGATACGATCTCCCCTCCGCCCCGCCTCTACACAACAACCGGGCAGTACCGGATCGGCGCAAAGGGCCAGCCAGCGGTCCCTCCTACACGTAGCGCAGCACAACCCGACTCTCACATTGACCAAGCAAGTTTCCAGGTCTCTCACTCCCCAGCGACGCATCCCCGAAATATCCTGATTCACACGGTAGAAAACACAATGTTGAGATGGCCAAGCCCCCCAACTCCCCAACGACCCATCCCAAATGTCTTTATTCACACAGCAAAAACACAATGTGTAATGGTGAAGCCCAGATCATCATTCTTCATACCAGGTACCTTCTACGCCCCCTCTAGCAATCACCTTCCCTCCCTCCCCCTCCAACCCTCATCTAAAAAGCCAGTATGTTGGTGCAGACATAAATCGAATCGCCCGATGCCCATTCCCTTTGCCCATATCAATTCCGAAATACGACTTGAAACCTCCCCCGCCCCCTTCCCCTCCAAAGCAAACCCTTTCAAGGCCAAGACATCACCACCAACTTTCCACTCCCTACCCAAAGCCATCCACATCCCCCTCCAAAACACACTCCCTGTTCAAAGCCAAGAGCTCACCCCGCGACTTCCCCCCGCGCCATCGTCCACGCCAAACTCGCCCTCTTCAACCTCCGACTCAGCCTTCCCAACTGCTTCCTCTTCGCCGCCACACTAAAATGCCGCGACCGCACAACAGCATCCATGGAAAGACGAATTCTCGACTCCGAGAGCTCTTCCGCGTCCCCGCCCAACGACGCATCATCCGAATCCGGCTCCTCCGCTTCCTTTCGCGCAGACGCCAAACGACGACGAATGCTCGCCAGCTCAGGCCAAGAGGGTACTGCCTTGGCCCCCCCTCCGGTTACGCGGCGCTGCGTGCCGGCGGCGGCGGCCGAGGCGAGCGAGGGGCACTCTGGCTTGACGCCCGGGCGAGTAATGGCGGCGTTCCAATGGTCGTTGCTGGGCAGGGCCGCGTCTCCCTCTCCCTCTCCCTCTCCCTCTCCCTCTCCCTCTCCCTCTCCCTCTCCCTCTCCCTCTCCCTCTCCGTCGCCGGGGTAAGGGAAAGTGGGCTTCGGGGGAGGCGAGGATCGGGCATGACGCTCGGGACCTTGGCCTTGTCGCCTGTCGTTGATGTTTTGTCTGGTGTGCTTGCTTGGCGTGATGGGCTTGCTTTGCTCGCCTTGCTCGTAGGCCCTTTTGTTTCTTTCGCCCCCCGACTGCTGCCCGGGCGGTGCGGCATCGCCTCCGAGGCCGCGGCTCCCGCCGGCGTGGATATGGAGCTCGTCTTGGCCCCGCGTCCCTGTTTTGGCGTTTTTGACCGCTGCCGCTGCTGGGGTCCAGAGGGCGTGGCTGGCGCGCGTGGACGGGCCTTTGTCGGGGTCTTCTGCTTCTGAGCTCGTTTGTCAATGCCTTTTGCCGTCTTGCTGCCTTCTGATCTGGGAGTGCTTTGCGCCGCCTTGGCTTTGCTTGGAGACATCTTTTGTGGTTTACCTTGGTGTGCATGATCCCCCTCGTCGGAAGAAGATGCCGACCCCTTGTCTTCGGCCGCATCTGCAGCAGCATAATCGTCTGAAGAGTCCGATTTGTTGTTGGGGCCGTCCGCATCTTGCATATACTCTGCCAGTACGTCGTTGCTTTTGTAGTTGTGTATCTGAAAAAGGAGGAAAAAGAGACTGCCGTTAGTGGAATTTGTCCAAACGATTCTGAAGGGGGGTGACTGAGGGGGGGTGCGCACTGTTCGACGTCGTCCACCTCTTCCCAGCGTCTCTTGTTTTGCTGCCGCCTGGCGACGAGCCTCCGCCTCTCGTTCTGCAAGGATCTTGTCCCACACACTAGAAGAAACAGGATCCGGAGCCAGGTTCTCGGCCTCGACAGCAGTCGGGCCATCCTCCAAAGCAGCCTTGTCATTTGACCAGACCTTGGCGTACGAAAACTGCGCCTCGGCCGATCCCTCTTCATCAACCTTGGTCTGCTCCACGTCGGACCGATCCAGCAGCTTGTCGACCGCGGGCCCGTCATAGGTGATGGCCCCTTTCTGGTAATCGTCGGAGAAGAGCGCCTGGGCGCCATGCTTGAGAATGGATTCCAAATCATCACCGGCGAGGTCGTCGTCGGCCATGCTTTCGATGAGGGCATGGTCAAGGGCCATCTTCTTCCTGCCGATCTGCATGATCCTCTCCTCCACGGTATCCTTGGTCATGAGCTGGAAACACAGCACCTTGCGCTTCTGACCAATACGATGCGCTCGCGACAAGGCCTGGATATCCTGATGGGGGTTGAAATCGGGGTCCATGATGATGACCGTGTCCGCCGTGGCCAGGTTGATCCCGACACCGCCTGCGCGTGTCGATAGCAAGAAGGCGAATATGGGCGAATCCGGCGCGTTGAATGCGTCGATCCGACGCTGCTTTTCCATGCTCGATATCTGGCCGTCGAGCCGCCTGAAGTCGTAGCCGATGCCGTTGAGAAAGTCTTCCATGATGTCGAGTTGCTGGAGAAATTGGCTAAAGATGAGGACCCGGTGGCCCCTCTCCTTCAATTTCGGAAGCATCACCTCGAGGAGCAAAAGTTTGGCGGATGCCTCCACCAGATTTCGGTGGACGATGGCCGGGTTGTCATGCTTCTCCTCAATGGCTTCGGAATACATGAAGGGATGGCAGAGACACTTTCGCAGCTGCACGAGGATGTTGTTGAGACTGCCACGGTCCTTTTTGCCCACCTTGCCGTTGGCGAAAATGGCCTTGATGAGCTGAGGATTCTTCGCCATGATGCTCTTGGACAGCTTTTCCTGAATGACAGTCATGGTCACCGGCAGAATGATCTGCGCCATGGGAGGAAGAAACTTGAGCACGCCGACCTTTGTTCGTCTCAAAAAGTAAGGCCGAATCATCTCATGAAGCTTGGGTAGCGTCTCCTTGTCCAACACGGCGTATTCCGCATCCAGCCGTTCGGCGTTTTTGGTCTGGTCGATGAATTGAATGAGGTTAAAGAGCTCCCTCTTGTTGTTTTGTAAAGGCGTGCCTGTGAGCAAGAGCCGGAAGGGAATCTTCATGGCACGCAATGCCAGATAGAGCAGGTTGCTGTCGTTTTTGAGCCGTTGGCCCTCGTCAACAACCAAGCCGACCCAACGCACCGAGTTGAAGAGTTCCTTCGTCCTGGGGTCCTGCGTGGAATCATACGACATGATGACGACGTGCGCAGCCATGTCACGGGAGCCGTTCGGAAACAGCTCATGTCTGTACGCAAGATCTTGCGACTCTCTTCCTCCATGATAGGTGACCACACGCAAGCCGGGTGCCCACTGCCTGAACTCTCTCCGCCAGTTTGGACACGTTGCGTTTGGCACAGAAATGAGAAAGGGCCAGCATTTGGGAGATTCCTGCACAAGGTAGGTTACAAGACTGACGACTTGAACAGTCTTGCCCAGGCCCATTTCGTCGGCCAAAATGACACTTCGTCCGCTGTGAAAGTTTGCCGCGAGCCAGTTCAGACCTTCAATCTGATATGCCATGAGCTTGCCTCTTTTCAATCCAGGCGGTTGCTCCACAATCTCTTTTCGTTCACTGCTTTGAAATTGTCTGATACGGTCTCTGATCTTGGGGGGGGAAGAGTGCTGGAAGTGTTTTCCGGCCAAATAGTCTTGATAGGCGAGCTCAAAAGCCTTGTATAAATCGGCCGAGTCTTTTGGTGGAGGAGTATCCCACACTACGTCATCGTAGCCGAGTCCTTGGAATTTCACCAGCATCTTGGTGACGTGTGAAATGTTGGCTTCGTCGTCTTCTAGAGAGCAATCGCGGATTGCTGCAGGACCCAACTTCACCCGCAAGATGATGTCAATCATGAGAAATTCCTCGGGAATGGCTTCCTTCTCGCTCAACCTGAACAAGTCCACCTCGGTCGCACGCTTTGCAAAAGATTTTCGAGTCGTAGGAGCGACCACACCGTATATCCATGCTCCCGGCATCCAGGTGCAGTGGAAATACGACAAGGTGTCCCACTTGACAAGGTATTCTTTCTCATCATCGCTCAAGGCACCGAACTCTGCAGGAGATTTGGTGGCTGGCTTCTTGGTTCGCCAGGCCACCAGTTTCTGCACCTTTTGCTGTGCCGACGTGCACTCATTGCATTGCCAGTCGATGGAGTAGTCCTTAAACGCTCCAAGTGTCTGATGTGGTGAGGAACTTGTGCCTCCAATGGGGGGCAGATGATGCTGATGCCACGCCCTGCGGCAATTGCAACACCGGAAGAGCACATTGTCGGCGTTATTGACCAGGTCTTCCTTCACAGCGGTCCACGGATCAACGCCGCCATTCTGTTCCCGAAGCTTTTCCTCTTGCCGCGCCGTCTGCCTCTTGGAGAAGGGAGCACAGGAACGACCGCTCGTCCTGCAGGTCTGACAGAGCGACCGCCGCGAAGCTGTCTTGTCCCTTCTTTGTTGGTGTTCAATGCAGAACCGACACTGCAGAACAAAATCGGCTTCCCCAATCTTGGTGGCCAAGTGCTCTCGCACGCTCCGGGGCCCAATGCACTGCTTATGGTAGGTAAGGCTACAACCTTGGCAGTGCACCATCTGGCCCCGGCTGCTGGAAACCTTGCATGTATAGCATACGTCCATATGTACCAATGCAAAGGGGGAGTCGGGCGGCAGTGGTCGAAAGAGCTCCTTTACGGAAACCGCCCGCGGAGGATCCGCTGGCCCGGAGTCAACGCGAAAGAAGGACTCGTCGTCATTCTCCAGCAGATCCTGGGTATACTGAACATTGCGCATGGCTCGCGAAGATCTTCGAGGAGGTTCAAATTCTATCTCCGAATCATGAGATCTTCGTGACAGCCTAATCTGGGCCTTTGAGCGCAGCTTTTGGGCACGCGCTGGCCGGCGTTTCGCATTAAGAGGGTTGGCAATATCCGACACGACAGGAACGAATCCGTCTTCATCCTCGGGATCAGATTGAGCTACTCGGATCGGGACCTCGGGTTTTCTAAACCGAAGCTGTCTCTTGCGAGAGCTCCTCCGGGGCTGTTCCAGAATGATGTCTGAGTCTTCACTATCATTCGGCTGTGATTTCGAGGCGACCTGTGACCCAAGGTAGCCACCTGAACTTCGAGTACGAGTCCGACGACTGCTGATCATGTCATCCACATCTTCTGCTGGATCCAAGTCCATTCCGTCCGACTCATCAGAGCTCCACTGCCAGTCCGCATTGGGCTCATGCTTGCGTTTTCGACTGCCGTCCTTCATGTTTCCGAAAAACGCGTCCAACGCGCTGAGACCGTTTTCCAAATATTCAATCTCGGCGGCTGTGATCTTTTTTAGGGTAAGGGGGATAAAGAAAGAAAAAGTTAGTTACTTTGAGGCAAGGAAAAAGGATATTGAAAGGGGAAAATACGCAGATGAAAGAGACACGACTTCCGTCTCAAGGCTTCTGAAAGAACCAAGTCCCTCTTTTCTAGAGATATCAAAGAAGAAAACGAAGGAAAAAGTCAAGGATGAACCCAGTCTAGCAGAGAAATCAACAGGCAGAAATAGGCCGCATAAAAACGCAAAGTGAGTGCAAAGTGAAACAAGATTAGGAGAGGAACAAGGGTGGCTATCTCGTGAAAAGCGCAGCGGGAAAGACAATAGAGGAGAGGGACGCAGCAGTGACGAGGGTGAAAAATACGTAAAAAGATGCTGCGTTATACCACTCACTTTGCGAACCATTCCGTCCGTAAATTCCGCCTCTATAAACTTGCCCTCGCCGCCGGGATATCCGTCAAACGAGTGCACCCTTTCCACCACATGGCTATGAGGCTCCTCGTAATCCTGTCGAGCTTCCATGGACAGCGCAGGAATGGTCACCTCAATCTTGGAATGGGAATGGGCGACTGAATCAGGAGTAGAGTAACGAAAACCAGCAGAAGAAGGCGATTCATCCTCATCAATACGAGATGCCACATCGCTTAAAGTCGAATCGGAACCCTTTTCATCCTCATCAGTCTGAAACGCGCAAAAGTCGAACGAGATCTTTGGCGGTGGCGTCGGCGTTGGAGCAGGCGTAGGTTCATAATCATCATCCGCGCCATCTGCCTGCCAAGGCGCAGCCACGACAACCGTATCGCCATCCTCCTCCATTTGCGTGCGGTCGTCGTCGTCGTCGGGATCGGGGTTCGTCTGCATGGGGCCGGTACCACGGGACTTTTTTTTTGTTTTTTTTTTTTGTTTTCACTGCCTCGACGGATAACTCAACGCAAAGCAAGAAAGGAAATTAAGAAAGACGGTCGGGGGAGAAATCGATGATTCTATGATCCAGGGCATGACATGAGCGCAGGGCGAGTAGCAGAGCTGTTCAGGCTTCTGCAAGCTCTAGAAACAGGGGCGGACTTTCAATTTGACCACGTCGGGACGCGATGCTTTTTTACTAAAACACGCGTTCACGCAAAACTGGGTGCGAATGGATCCAGGGAGCAGAGTTAAGAAAGTAGCCTCCTGGCCAATCACATCCCCGAGGCGGCTCACCGCTTAAGCGCCCCCTGCATCATTGGCTGGCAGAAAATCACCAGGGACGTATCCGCCGCAATCCAGACTACGTCGTCCCGTCCATGCCATTTTTTTTTAAAAAAAAAAAAACAGAAAAATTCTGATTCCTTTTCATAGGTCTCCAGCGCAAAAAAACATCACGCAACCCCAAAAGTTGCGCAATATAACATGCCATGCTAGTAAGCGCTTCAGCCAAGAGCCTTCGAGGCCCCCCCCGCCAGCCCACGTGGCGCCTCCCGCTGCAGCACATCTCGGCTTGGGCCGATACGGCCGCCGTCCGCCACGCCAGCTTGTCGGCCATTCATAGGGGTTTGAGACGGTCCGAGAGAGCTCAATTCGCCGACAAGGAGGAGCCGCGATTCTCCAGATCTCGTGATTCGCGAGATTACGGGCGACCGACTACCAGCAGGAGGAGCGATGGCTTCGACAGGATGACGGCCAAGGCTCTGGGCGGGGCCTCCTCGAGCCGACAACAGCACAAGCTCCGCAAGAAGCTCGATCTCAAGGCAGCGGATGCCGAGGACGCCGACGAGAGCGGCAGGCAAACTAGACGAAAACGGTTTCTCGATCCAAACTACTCGTTTGGGAAGCGAAGCCTCGTGTATCAGCTGAGATATGGATCGCTGAGGCACACGGCCGCTTCGCTCGACATACAGGAGCCTGTTGGCCCGCGGCGGCGGACCTACTCGAACGACGACGAGCCGGTCCGCCGTGACGACCATGGTGTTGGTTCGCGCATGCGGACCTTGGCAGAAGATGAGCAGCCGGCCCACCATGGTGATGGTTATCGTCATCGACGCGCGCCCTGGCTCAGGCAGCAGCCCGAGGAGGAGCATGGCCGAGCAGAGCGCAACGTCGACAGTCGTCATCGTCATAGACAGGCTCCTCGCGCGCCCGCACCCTGGCACGACCAGCAGCGCGAGGAGCAGCAAACCCGCGCATGGCGCAACACCGACCGAGCCGACGACGCCCCCGCGCCTCCCAAAAAGCGAGACGCAACACCCCCAACCGTGACATACACCACCGCCGCATCGCAGTTCCTCTACGGCCGGTCCGTCGTCAAGGCAGCGCTCGAGCAAGGCCGCCGGCGCCTCTACAAGCTCTACGTCCAAGCCGGGGAGAACCGGCGGCGCGACGCCAAAGACAGCGAGACCATCATGGCGCTCGCCCACTCACGGGACCTCCCCGTCACGATAGTCCCAGGCGAGGACCAGCGCCTCATGGACAGGATGAGCACGGGCCGCCCGCACAACGGCTTCGTCCTCGAGACGTCCCCTCTCCCGCAGCCACCCATCAAGTCGCTCGGCGCGCTCGAGGAGTCCCCCTTCCGACTGGGCTTCCACATCGCCCTCGACCACCAGACGGCCGAGCAGAAAGCCGTCAACGGCGAGGACACGTTCCTCGGCAAGGCCCAAAACGCGACCACGTCCAAGCCCTTGGTGCTCCTCCTCCACGAGATCCTCGACCCGGGCAACCTCGGGGCGCTGCTCCGCACAGCGAGCTACATGGGCGTCGACGCCGTGGGCATCACCACCCGCGGCTCCTCGCACCTCACCCCCGTGGTGCTCAAGTCGGCCGCCGGCGCCGCCGAGGAAGTCACCATCTTCAGCGTCAACGCCCCCGTCGACTTTCTCCGTGACTCCCGCGCTGCGGGCTGGAAAACGTACGCGGCTGTGGCGCCCCCGGAGAAGAAGCTCGTCCGGCTGCACGGCGGCAAGTTCATCTCCACCGAGGACATTGAGCGCGAGCGGCCCCTCGATCGGCACCCCTGCGTGGTGGTGCTCGGCAACGAGGGGTATGGCCTCCCGCGGCCGGTCAAGGTCGCGAGCGACTTTGAGCTGTCGGTGCCCAAGTTCGTGCGGGGCGGCTCGGTGGACAGCCTGAATGTGAGCGTTGCGGCGGGGCTGCTCTGTCACGCGTTTGTCAAGGAGGCGGCCGCGCGGTCGGATGTCGGGGGGGAGGAGGCGCGTTCTGTCTCCCGGCTGGCTGTTGGGCTGGAGAAGCCATCCGTGGCAGAGTCGGAGGATGGGCTCTTTTAGACGGGCGGGTGTTTGGGCCAAATGGGGCCTGGGCCTTGCTGCTGCTTTTACACCATGTATCATAGCATCATATGTAGTATACCTACCAGGTGACGGACAATGTACGTTGCTAGCTTTTGTGGCTGCCCGAGTTCATCGGCATCATCGAGGTGGTGTCCCTCCGGGGGCCCTGCCGGGGGCCTTCGGCGGACCCTCCCTAACCATGTCATAAGACAGCTACATTCAATAACCCCGTGGTTCGGATATTCCCTCCAGGGAGTTATCTCCGGCCGGGTATAAGATGCAAAGGGGGACTGGTGAGAGACTCGGAGAGGCAAACGAAGGAGAGGACGAGACAGAGAGGGAGAGACTGCAACGCTCCAGCAGCACGCAGGGTCTGTACACATGTACACATGTACAGAGGGACTTTGCACGACATGTGCATGTGCAATGTATGTACAATGTACATGGGCATGTATGTACAATGTACATGGGCATGTATGTACAATGTACATAGGCATGTATGGCTGCACATGCGCACCTACACATACATGCCCGCAGCCGTTGGCGTTGATTTCCAGACGGCACCCAAGAAGAGGCTCAAGAGCAAATGCCGTCCCCCCCTTTCAAGAGAGCATCACGGCCAGGGAAGAAACAAGCCGTGTCATTTCCGCACCGTCCCTCGCACGTGCATTCTACAATCCACAACACCCGCATCCATGTCCATGCATCCATCCACGCATCATCCATGCATTGCTCAAGCCTCGCTCGCTCGCCATGGCCCAAGCTCCCAAACCCTTGCATCATCATCCATGGATGGCCGGCCATCCACCTCACCCGGCCACCACGACGTCTCACATTTTGTTTACTAACCAAAAAAAAACCGGCCTCATCTTGCCTGCCAGACCGGCCGACGACACCGCACACCCGGCATCTCCAACCCGGCTTTTGGCAAATACCTTCCACCAGCAACCCTAACCCGAGGCAAAGCACGCATTCCTCGAGAACAAAAGACCATTATTCCCCGCCGTCGGCCGCCCGCCCTCCCGCGACGCAACCTCCCCCCCCCCTCCCTCCTACCACCACGCCTCATGAGACCCCATCATCATGACGCCAGCGACACCACCCACGACGCTCACCATCCTCCTCCTCCTCCTCCTCCTCCTCCTCCTCCTCCTCACCTCCCAACCCGCCCACGCCGCCTCCCCCCTGGCCGTCAAACGCCAACCCCCCGACTCCAATGAAAAGATCCTCCCCGGACACCTCTTCTTCGCGGGCCTCCCCCTGGGCCTCCCCCCGCCTCGCAATCGCGCTTCTCCCCCGCCTTTGCGCCGCACCACGACCCCGAAGAGGTATCCGCCGCCGCCGCCGCCGCCGCGCTGCTGCTGCGCAAGAGGGACTCTTGCCCCGCCGGCATGAACAGCTGCGGTGACACCGGCTCCCCGAACAAGTGCTGTCCGCAGGATACATACTGCACGGCCGTCCCCGACACCGACGTCGGACACGTCGCGTGCTGCCCGAAGGGGTTGACGTGCGGCGGCGGTGTTCGGCAGTGTCCTGCCGGGGCGGCCAGTTGTCCGGCTGCGTTGGGGGGTGGTTGCTGCATTCCTGGCTATGTGTGTCAGGGGGTGGGATGTAAGTCTTTTCCATCTTCTCTTATTCTTTCTCTTCTCCTATTTATCATGCTTCCTCTCTTTCTTTTTTTTTTCTCTCTTTCTTTTCTAATTTCTTTCTTTTCTTTCTTTCTTTCTTTTCTTTCTTCTTATCCTTTTCTCTTTTTTTTTCTCTTTTTTTCTCTCTCTTAGTTCTCTCTCTCTCATTTCCTCCCATCTCCCCCTTTTTTCAACATCTTGTTCATCTTATTCTATCATTTCCCCCGTCAAATTCAAAATCTAACCCATACACACAGGCGTCCCCCCCTCACCCCAATCCCAATCCCAAACACCCCCCGCCTCACAACCAAAAGACCTCCCCCCCCAAAACGAAAACACCAACAACGGCGCCGCCGCCGTCCCCCCCGCCGGCAACCCCCCATACCGACCGACATGGACCGCCCCTGCCCCCTCCGAACAAACGCCTGCATCACCCCCCTCCGAACAAACGCCTGCATCACCCCCCGAGCCGACAAACCCCCCCCTCACACAAACG
This sequence comes from Aciculosporium take MAFF-241224, assembly GCA_000222935.2. Taxonomy (NCBI): domain Eukaryota; kingdom Fungi; phylum Ascomycota; class Sordariomycetes; order Hypocreales; family Clavicipitaceae; genus Aciculosporium; species Aciculosporium take. Next base: position 12,255 of record AFQZ01000671.1, on the reverse strand, counting down.
GGCTGCCCAACCGGCTTCTACGGCTGCCTCGCCACCCACGGCGGCGGCTGCTGCCGCACAGACCGCGACTGCCACACGTCCTCGTGCCCCCCGCCCGCGACATACACAACCTTCCTCTCCGGCAATGCCACCGTCGTGGTCCCCGGCCCGGATATTCCCGCGGTGCCGACCAGCGGCAGTGCCTGCGCCGGAGGATGGTACCTCTGCGGCAAGGACGCCGGCGGTCCGGCGGGATGCTGCCCCTCTGGGTACGAGTGCGGATCCGCAAGCTGCTTTAATGCGGGGGCTACGGTGACGAGCAAGGTCCAGAAGGGGGCTCCCGGGTCGGGGGGTTGCGCCAATGAGGCAGCAAGCGTTGTCCGCCTGCTTTGGTCTTTGGCTGCCGTCGTGGTTTTGTTGTAGGGCGGCCATTGTCTGCCTGCTGTCATCTTTGGCTGCCGTGGTCGGGCACGGGGGCGGGCAGGGTCACAAACAGCTTTCTTCTGAATAACATACATACACACACACACACACACACAAAACATATACACATATACACATGCAAAACATATACACATATACACATGCAAACACAAAAAAAAAACAAGAAGAAAAGAAGAAAAGAAAGGAAGAAAAACAGATGGCGTCTTTGAATATCAGTCGCGCAGAGAACCATTGGACCATTGAGTCAAGAGAAAACCAGGGTGGTATTTTGTATCGTCTTCACAACAGGCAGCTGCAACGGGAGAAAGACCAACAGGCGGGGTAGCGAGAATGCATGTACATGAGATATGAGCCATGATGTAACACCAACTAATGAGCTTGATGTCATTTGAGCATTACATAGATAGACTAGACGAGCATAAATTTCTCTCGAGACGTCTTCCCTTTTCTTTTGAAATCCGACGCCTTGTCATCAAATCGATGGTAGTTTCTTCGGTGCAATCTCGTCTTTGCGTCCAGCAGCATCCGTTAAAAGCATAACAGAACAGACCAAGACAACGTGGATTGCTTCTTGAATCGAGTTGGACAGCTTTGGGACAACTGGAAAGATAAAACACCGGCAGGCGATACAGAGCACAGGAAACAGCCGACTGCAAACAAGGTACTATCATAGAAGTAACCGTGATAGAACCTATATACGCTGTAATCGTCGTCATCGTCGTCGTCATGCTTGCCACCATCCAAGGCCTGCCTATTATTCCACCTTCCCCTTTACACGGGCAAGTGCTGAAAAGGCTTGGCCAAGTTTTCCTTGCAAAAAGGCAGCTTGTCCACAGTCCAAACCTCCGTATCCTATTGTCGACTTGTCAGCAGGCGCGGAATCATGGACATTGCCCTACATGACACGAGGGCTTCACAGTTTCAAACACGTACGGGCTTCAGGTTCTTCTTAATCTCCGAGTCCAGCGTGCCAGCCTTGAGTACGATAATCTCGGGAGAGGAATCCGGGTCGTGGGCAATGGGAGAACCGCATTCGGAGCAAAAGAGACGGTGGACGGCGTTGCCAGAAGAGCCTTTGCCGGACCATTTCTTAACGGGGCCGTGAATGGTCAGCTTGTCCTTGGGCACGACGGCGACGAGAGCTTTAGATTATGTGCGTCAGCGTTGTGTCTTGCTTCAGTCGATCCGCGAGGCCCTGTCACAGCGTCTCTGTTCTGTCAAAATGGATACGTGGTACGTACAGTAAGTTGAACCGCTTTGGCGCTGGCAGTCGTCGCAGTGGTCATAACCCGTCATAAGGGGGCTTTCCACGTCTGCAGAGTACGTCACTGCTTTGCAGAGACAATGACCTGTGAGGGGCATGATGGGCAATTGTTGACTGTTGACTTGAGTGATTGTCGGCGCAGTTAAGAAATGAATGGATGACAGTTTCTGGTTGCGTCGACTGCTCCTCCCTCCTCTTTATACTATGCTGTTGGTGACGCTGACTTCTGCCACAGCAGCGGGGTGTGTGACGATTCAAGAGGGCGCTAATCGGTATATTCATCGCTGTCTGGTCACCAGCGGGTGAGCTGCTCGACAAGACGGGAGCTTTTGGTGGGGTTTGATGACTCGTGGCTTTGGTAGGAGGCTCGCCATGGTCGAGAATTCGGACAGGTGGAACAAGGTATGCGACTTCTGAGGGCCTTTTTTTTTCAAGTCTGCCTAGTCGTTGGTTGATGCTGGCGTTTTAAGGGCGTTCAATCGATTGAACGGTACGTTCCGGTCTTTTGGTACGACAGAGCTGAAGAAGAAAGGAGACTATCGGGCCCCGAGACCCTCCTAAACACATGTGCCACCTCGAATCGGAATCTGCATTGATACGTTTCGCTTTGTTACGTCGTCGTCGGGACGGAGCTCAACAATCAGTCTCCCTGATCATTTCAGCTCGTCAAGTCGCATTCCCGGCTGCAAAGTATTTGTCATTGTCAACAGACACTAGCACATCAACAAGGACCGGCGGGGTCCCAAGGCAACCAAACCGCTGCTGACTAGCTATCGTGGCGGGGTCCACGGTGGCTTCTGACAAATTCGTTCATCGGTTGCCGCTCGCAATGTTCGGCCATTTCCATCTCGAGTATTTGGAATTTGTCTTGACAAATACAGCACGGTCGGTAATCATCGAGACGATGCCATTTACAAATGCACAAACCGCCCATCCTCACACCGGCGGGCCTCAACATTTGGCTTGCCGCCTAATGGATGTACTGGTGGCGAGCTAGCTTGGGATGACGATGCAAAATGATTTGTATTCCTCGTGAGGACCAATTGCAGCGGGAATGTACCTCAGCTTTGACACCAACCCCCCCCCCCCTTTTTCCCCGCCTTCCTTGGCCCAGAATATGGATACGGCGATAAATATTTTCAGAGAAAGACAAATGAGTCACTAGTTGCCGATCGCCTGGCTCAGCTTGGTGACTGAAAACCACGCAAGGCCGCTTTTGAAAACGAATAGAGCTGTGCTCAGCAGGACCGGGCTACCCATAAAAAACTTGTCGGCAACAAGCAGTCGCAGCAAAGTGCGTCGGTACAAGGATTTCACTTTCGAATCGGCATGCTGGAGAATGTAGGCATCCATAGACGAGATGCGAAAATCCCGAATGTCTTCGGCTGCAGGGGCTGCTGCAGGAGGATCCGCCGAGGTCGATACGCGTGGGATTGAAGAGGGTCGTCGTCTCAGACTCTGAATGCATTTGAAATACACGTAATCTATTATAGTCGCCGCATGCAGGGGAGGTGATGCCTTCTTCAAGAAAATCTTGGGCAACAGGTTCGGCTGGTCAGTCCATATAGTTCCGCTGTCTGTCATTTCGGTAAAGATGGCTTCAAAGTCGTGTGCATATTGTGCAAACCGCGTATAGAAAACGGGCGTGAGGACCTCGAGTTGCAGCTTATGGGCGGCCAAGTTAGCGGCCAAGTTATCTTCTCTGCAAGAGGGTGAATCCAGTGTTTCGTCCGTCATATCTGTGATGCCACTCGCAATGTATCTCACTGAAAGTGACATTGAGCATTGAAGAACGAGGAATCTTAGGTAGCTTCGGAAAGCAGTTTCGAGCGCTCTCTCGCTGGCCGTTGCATGTCGTGCGATGCTTTCCTTCAATGGCTCGGGTCGGTACCACACGTGAAGCTTTCGTTTGAAGAACAGAGTGGTGGCCTCTTTGAGAATTCTGGGAAACGTGGCAAAACCGACCCAAAACCATCTAGTCAGGAATTTTATCTTGCCAATCGCCGACATGGATTCAGGATCAATCGCTTCGCCATGTGAGAACAGCCTCGCAACCAGTTTCTTCTGACCCTTTGACGAGTTCAAGTTGATGAGGACATCTAGGCCTCCAAAGTGCCCCAAACCGGGATCTAGAGGGTCGTTGGAGGAAAAAGAGTAGGTCCCCTTTCTCGAGTTGAATGGCGAGACGTGAAAGTCTTTGGTCCACGAGCCTGTGAGGCACAGCCCCGGTGTCTCTCTGGGCTTCGTGCTCTTCAAGGACTGAAGTTCAGCTTCGAAGTCTCGACGTACCAGATATGCTCGCCTCTCGCCAAATGTATTGTTGACTTCCAGAATAATAGCGGATAGGAGCTTGTCTGACGTGTACAGATACCAGAGCGATACTGGGTTGAAATGATATCCCAAAAACCTCCCGGCCGTGACGAGGTACGCAAATGGATAGTCGTCCGGATCTTGGTCCTATTTTCCGCTTCAGCATAGGCAAGTGATGGAACATCAGCAGAGAGACGTCATGTAGAGAGTACCTGAGATCGTAAATATGTGTCCAGCTTGCCACGAAGCCCGTCATCGCTGAAGCCGCGGCTGAGGTAGTCAGAGGCATTGACATTATACCAGCCACCACACAAGACTTTGGACAAGAAACCCTTGAACCCCGAGGAACGTTCATTCTGAACGGAAATCATGCCATTAAAATTACCAGAAATTCCCACTGGAATCCCAACGACCAGATATGAGTAGCCGAATGAATGTTTTCGAGGGACTAGCCTGGAATGTGTCGTCTTGCATGGTATTAAGTAAGGTCGTCCGGGTCCCGTCCACTCTTCTGCCTTTCGGTTCAAAACAGAAAGCATCAGGCAAGCGGCTCCAATACCAATGGCACAAGGGAGCGCAGCAGGGCATAACATGTGCCATAGCTGCCGGGCGAGCGAGGAAACAAAAAGACGATGGTTGAAGCCAATAAAACAAACAATCAGAATCAAGTCTAGACATCTTCCCATAAAGCACAAATATACGCACATAAGTCCAAGACTAGCACCAAGATAAGTAATTTTATAAAGAAATCCATCTGCAACATCCATGACTCGGATGAATGGGAGCCATGGTGAGTCGTCAAACACACCATCCATCGTGAAGACGTGAAGGTAGCCAGCCAAGCCAACCTTGGACCGAGCAAGAGAGCACAGCCGTGACTGCCCAAGGGGGCCCAAGGGGGCCCAAGGGGGCCCAAGGGGGCCCAAGGGGGCCCAAGGGGGCTTGCGTTCAAGGAGGTTCAGGAGACAAAGGAGGTTCAGGAGACAAAGGAGATTCAGGAGACAAAGGAGATTCAGGAGACAGATGGCAAGGACAAAAAGTCGAGTGCAGGTGACGACAAGATTTGTCCGTTGTCGCCCTCGAGAAATTCTCCTTTGTGCCATCAAGGTTCCTCACGTCGGGTCGGTGGTCGGCCTATGACGTGGTCGACCGGCCGGCCTGGAGTCAGCTTGAGCCGTGTAACTTGTCACTTCCTCAAGCATTGAAGCAGCCTCGAGTTCCTCTAGCACCTTCCACAACGAGCCACAGCAGCCAAACATCCAGTGGCGCGGCGACGTTGCGCAGCCACCAGGCAAGACGGCCACCCCCACCATGGCTTTTTTGCCCGGTTGACTCAGATCATAGATGCTGCCTCATGCGCTCAACGCTTGCCCATATTTGTTTTGAATCATTCTTATCCCGTCCGTCATCAGGACCGACATTCCCCGTGTTGCAACGACTTGGATGAACTGCCTCGAGACTTTTATCCATTCCGTTTCCTTTCCTCCGTCGGGACTTTGAAGACCGCCGCCCTACCATCCCACTTCCGCCAACACCGCCCCCATCATCACCAACCCTCACCATGTCTGACTGGGACCAGGTCACCAAGATTGGCAGCAAGGCCCGTGGCCCCGGTGCCGTCGCGCGCGAGACTGTCGTCCGCGGAAAGAGCGCACTGAATTCTGCCGCACGGACCGGCGCCGTCATTGGAACGGAAAAGAAGTACTCGACTGCCAATGCTGTACGCAATAACCGCTCCCCATTACCGCCTCCCTTTACGACGGCGCCTCGACCTTCCATTCTTATTGAGAAAAGGCGCGCGACGCTGACCGCCAGATGAAAATAGGCTACAAGCGGTTCCGATGGCCAGCGCCTGACCAAAGTTGACCGTTCCGACGAAATCGTCAAGCCCAACACAGTCGGCAAGCTCGTCGGCGATACCATCTCTGCGGCTCGACAAAAGATGGAACCCAAGATGACGCAGAGAGACCTCGCTACCCGGTGCAACACTACACAGGGCATCGTTGCCGACTTTGAGCGAGGCTCGGCAGCCCCCGACCAGAAGGTCCTGGGCAGTATGGAGCGCGTGCTCAACGTCAAGCTGCGAGGCAGCGACATTGGTGCTCCCAAGTTCCCCAACAAGAAATAGGCATTTTCTGCGAAATTACAAAGGATATGGGAAGGGGGAGCACGGGGTCGCAAGTTTCAAATGGCATTCGACGAAGCGAGAGGTTGATTCAATGATTTTTTTGGTATCTGGGAAGGCTTGAAGGGAATACCACTCATGGGTTCCCATTCACCTGGGGCGACTTGGGCCGTGTAGATAAAAACATGGAAAGAAATCCATCCATCAGTTCAACAATTAAACAGTCGGGGTATTGTCCCCACCTGGACAGAGAATCTCTCACCTGCCAGAAGGCTCGGGAATTGTTTTTGTTATGACTCAATGGCTGCAGCACAAACTCGCAGCTGGCACCTGGCAGCTGCAAGCGAATGACGGGCAGGGCATACAGTCATTCTCGTTTCTGAACAAGGCCAAAGGTCGAAAAGTGAGAGTTTTGGGCCCTCATTTTGATTCTTCAATCTTGGCTTTCCCTTGTACTTACAGTGTTCTTGACAAGTCCCTTGACGACTTCACTGTCAAACCTCCTCCCCACAACCATGAGTACTCTCAGCAACTCACGAAACCCCCAGCCCGCCAACACCACCGTTTTATCAAGTAACGCTCATCGTCACCCCGAGCCACCTTACCCCCACCGTCAAGCAACTCCCCGAACTACCTGCCGCTCCGTCAAATCCATCGTCGCCTGGCTAGAGTCCTCATCAACCAGCCAGCAACCATGCTCACCGAGCACCACCCTCGCAGACCTACCGCGCGACCTTTCCACTGGCTCTGCATCCGTCAGAAATCAACGGGCGCGGTGGCAAGCGCAGATATCTCCCGCGTCTACCGACGTGGAGGACTACTCGCTGACGTACCTCCGGTATCAGAATTACTTTGCTGGCGCGCCCCTGGCTCGTTGTCTGGACGAGCAGCATGACTCCGGATCGGCGCGGAAATTCATCACCGAAGAAGGACGTGCTTCGCAGCGACGGAAGGGGGTCTACGAGCGTGGTGGTTTGGCGCTGGAGGGAGATCTCCTGGGGGAGGAACATGTTGGGAAAACGGACGTGGCAGCCGGGCCGGCCTTTATTCGGAGGGACCCAGATGAAGTGAGGGCGTTTTAGGGCCACGTCCGATGTTTTCTGGCTGTTTCTGATGAGGAGCTTTCTGGTGAGGAGCTTGAGGGAGAGGGTGCATGTGCGGTTTAATCACGCGGCTGCTCTTTTGAAGGAGACAGGTAGGACGAGAACCTGCACTTGAGGCGGGGGATGCGTCGAGCAACTCGATGGTGATGAGTCGTTTCTCCTGCAGATGTCTCGAGACGGTGTTGACCATGGAGTCTACTGGGGTGCTCTGGATCTTGCACAGCTTGTAACCCCAAGGATGGCACGGAGCAGGAAGGAAAGCAGAGTACTCAACCTATGTGCGGCGCGGAGTCAGGACTCTGTCAAGGACTGGGTCGGGTCCAAGGCGGCCCTTTTGAAAGCACCTGGTGTTATAGTAGGACAGGCATGGCCATTTTATGGTTGACTCGTTGCCAGTCGACAAGCCAGATGGAAATTGTTTCCTGGCCATGGCGTTGGAAACGCTTGACGAGCATAGCACTGGCTAGAATTCGAGCAACTGGTGTTTACTGTTCATCGTCTACATTTCTCTCTGGCTCATTGCTTTCGAGACACGCACAGGAAATGCGTCCACGCCTCGAGGAGAGTCTCCTTGACGGAGATTGGCAGTCATCATTTCAGAATCTGCCATGGCAAAAACAAGAAAGAGTTGACGTCGGGAAATTGGGTGATGCTGGGCCAAGGGGTGAGCTTCCGCCGTGAGCTTCCGCCGTGAGCTTGACCTACCCTGGAGGAGATGCGAATTCGGATTCTGACAGAATGGCCATGCGCCTGTTTGCCTTTTGCAATTGGGCTTGAGCAGAGGAATGATGATATTGTTCGATTGAGAGGATTGCAAGACGGTGGCAGACATTAGTCTGGGTTTGGTGCTTCCGGATTACTTTGATTTGCTTGTCCTTCTGACAACTGTCGTATGATGCACGACACTCGATGGGGTTTATGTCAAACAAAACGTTTAGCTGGCCTCAACCCAGGTCATCGAAGCCAGATTAACTGTCTAGTAAACACACATATATGCACAAGCGAGATTGCATGCCGTCAAGCAGACATGGCCCGAGGGTGAATGGGTAAAGCACTTATTTATTCTTTGGCCTTTATTTCGCCCTTCATCACGCTCGCACAACCTAAACCAACACACCTCACGACGATACCTTGGCACTATACCTTTTGGCAGCCTGGTCAAACAAGGTGCTCTTTTCCTCCATGTCAACCAGCAGGTGGTGCTTTGGATCAGTCTTTTTCAGCAGTCTGTCACAGTACGTTAGCAAGAGGAAAATGATAAGAAAAAGGAAAAATATATAGAAAAAAAAAGAGAGCGAAAGAGAGAGAGACAACATACTCGAGGTATTCAACATCATCATTCCCAGAGAGCACCTGCAGAACCAGCATATTGGCAACAGCATCCACGTTTTGGGGATCCTTCTTCAGCGCCTGCTCCAGCGCCGTCTGCGCCTCCTCCAAGCGGCCGAGATGCATCTCACAAACGGCCTGCGAGACGAGACTCCGTATCGAGGCCGTGGACGGAGCTTGGGCGAGCTCCTCGAAGACGTAGAATGCTTGTTGGTACTTCTCACCGCCCTGCAAAGCTGAAATTAGCGACCATCATGGTACGGGGCACATGTCTACACGAGACGGCAACTGACGACCCGTAATCCGACCCACGACTCGGCGAGATTAACTAGCAGACTGTCCTGCGCCCAGCTCCTGGCGGAGACAACTTCTTTGAGGGCGAGATCGGTTCTGTTCTGGTAAAGGTGGATCTGGACGATCAAGGCAACCGCCTCCACTACATGATTGAATCAATGGTCAGCCTCCGAGTGCGACTGCCGAGCCCCAAATTCCAGCTTCACCACGTACAGCTTCCCTGGTGCTGCGACAGCAGGGCCAGAGCCTCCTCCGACTTGCCAGCCGCCTGCAGGACGGCCCCGCCGACAATCTGGACAGTCACGTTGTCGGCCGCGGACGAGGCCAGCTTCTCGACCGTCTTGAGCGCAGCATCCGTCTTGCCCAAGTTGTATTGGGCAAGGGCGCCGACCACCTGCAGGTCGGGCTGCGACTCGCCCTTGACATGGGCGAGGACATCTTGGGCTTGGCCGAGCGCGATGCGGGCTCGCAGGACCAGGACGCGTGCGGTGAGGGCATTTTCGGGGGAGAAGGCCGACGTGTCAAAGTTGGCGACTTCCTCGTACTGGCCCTGGTGGAAGTGGTTGTGGATGTTGATCAATTCGCCTTCTGCCGAGTAGGGATCCATGTCGATGGTGGTTTTGGCGACGTCGTGACGTGGGTGATGATGTGAGGACACCGACACTGGACACTGGACACTCTGGTTGTTGGAGTCGCAAGTCGATGGTGGGGCGTGCAAGGGGAATGATTGGCTTGGAACAGTCTACCAGCTGCTTTGGGCGACTGCCGCCTGCTTGAACTTGTTTGTCCAGCGGTGCAGATTCAAAGTGTCTAACAGTTGACGTGCAAATGGCAATGAGCAACGAAATAAGTTGGTGAAAGCCATCTTGATCAAATCGTGAGCATTCAAACATGAAGCGCAGCTAGATGAAGACCAACTCGCTCCTGATGCCTCCTTGCTGTCTCTATCCGACGGCCTTTTGTAAGGAGTCAAGACCGTCCAGGAGATGTGTGGGTCCCAGGCTCGTCCACGCTTGACGCCCCAGATTTGAGGCATCTGTGAGTGGCATGGTGGGTCCATCGAGTACAGCACCCAATCAAGGACAGACGTTTACCCTAGTTTCCCACAAAGCGAGAATTCACCAAAACCTCCCAAATTTACGTTTGATTCTCACGACATTGCATCACCAAACACCCAAGTAACGACACCACACAACGTCGTCAAGATGGTAGGTTCACCCCTGATGCTGCACATGTCACATTTTCAGAGATGCTGCACCAATTCCCGGCCTCGAAAGTCTGCGAATTCATCACCAGCGAACCTTGACAGCCTCCGAGCGACCAGCAAGTTTCGATTCATCAACGAGCAGGCGAGAAAAAAAAAAAAGAAGTAGGAAAGTTTGGAAAAGTTACGCAACGCGCGTTCACCGGACTATTTGGTTCTGAATACACAACACGATGTTTGATTTCACTCAGATGCTCGCAGGACGAGCTGGAAAAGTGAAACTTCAAAACTTGCCGCGTCACTAGGACTACTCGGTGCAATGGGCGATTCCGCGACAGACTCGAAACGACATCCGACTCGGCGATTCTACAAGACACACGCTCGAACTCTTTCCCACCGCTCGCCGTTGCCATTACTGTTGCCATGTGAAAAGTCCTTGCGCATTCAGCAGCTGACATGACAACTAGGTCAACATCCCCAAGACCCGAAACACCTACTGCAAGGGCAAGGAGTGCCGCAAGCACACCCAGCACAAGGTGACGCAGTACAAGGCCGGCAAGGCGTCGCTCTTCGCCCAGGGTAAGCGCCGTTACGACCGAAAGCAAAGCGGTTACGGCGGTCAGACCAAGCCCGTCTTCCACAAGAAGGCCAAGACGACCAAGAAGGTTGTGCTGCGACTGGAGTGCGTCAAGTGCAAGACCAAGTCGCAGCTGGCGCTGAAGCGATGCAGGCACTTTGAGCTGGGGTGCGTTTTTTCCCCTCCCGCCCCCTTTTTCCTTCTTCTCCCTCCTTTTTCCTTCTTCTCCCTCGTCCCCTAGTCGGTTGGGGATTTTGTAAAGCGATGATTTTGCTTGTCATGGGTGTACTAACGCCTGTTCTACAGTGGCGACAAGAAGACAAAGGGTGCGGCTCTGGTGTTCTAAGTGCATTCGTCGTTGGTGGGGGTCTGCTTTAAATTTCTCGTGGTTATCCTTGCGGCATGTAGGGGCATCATGGACGCCGGCGAAAGAGGGTCATGTCCTCGTGTGTTTTGGAGGGACGGGCTGTCATAGGGAATGAATGAATACAAGAACTTTTCCCCATCATTATGGGAAGCGAATTTTGGCCGTCGACGGTGGAGAAAGAGGCAGCAAGTTGGATTATGCTTGACGAGAAAGCCTGGGTCAATGTCGAAATCGTCTCCCCTCGCCGCTTCAACGCCACGGTCTAGGTCTCGCGGTCCTTGGCCGTCATCCGATTCACTACATCTATACCGATCTATTCTTTTTCGCCACCACGCCGACTCTATCCAGACCAAACACACACACACACACACAGAGCAACGACCCCTAAAACCCCTCCCCAAGCATAATCGTCCTCCCCCCCCCATACCACAACGCGCCACTCCTCGCATCCAACCCCCTCTCCTGCCCAACCACCCACTCGGCCACAAACTCACAGGCCTCCTCCTCGGCCGTGCCCCGGTGCCAAACCTCCCTCTCCAGCCAAGCATTCACCTCCTCCACGGCGCTGATCCACCGCTCCCGCTTCTCGCGCGTGTCATGGTCCGCCTCGTCCAGAAAGCGCCCCAGCGTGACGTGCGCACTCGGCACCTGATAGCGCGACCCGACCGGCACCCCCGCCGCCCGCGCCATGCCGAAGACGTCGCGCCGCAGGTGGTGATATGTGTACCCGTCGTGCTGCGCGACGTGCTCCCCCGCGGAGGCGTCCGGCGGCGGGGAGAGCCGCTCCTCGCCCGCCGCGGGCAGGAAGGAGAGCGCCAGCGCAGAGGTGTCGTACGAGACGATGGGCTTGACGAGCCGCGCCCGGTGGAGGTACGTGTGGGAGGTGATGCGGGGGATGGCCTCGCGGAGGGTCGACACCAGGGATGCGATTTCGCGGGGGGTCTTGGCGAAGGCGACCTCGAGGACGGTCATGTGCATTCTGCGGGGGGGCATGAGCCAGAGGCCTTTTTGTCACGGTTAGCTTGTTACTTCTTGTGTTGTACCTTTTGTCTTGGTATGCTGTTGTCTCATTATGCTTTTGTCTCATCATGTCTTTTGTAAAAAAAAAAAAAAAAAAAAAAAAAGTATACATCTTTCTTGGCACACCCCCTCCATCATGCCAAAACACAGTTTGATCCCCCCCCAAAAAAACGCCTCGACAAGGCATCGCGTATGACAAAAAAAAAAAAAAAAAAAAAAAAAAAAAAAAAAAAAAAAAA
>AFQZ01000672.1:0-27854 GCA_000222935.2 Aciculosporium take MAFF-241224 | reverse complement strand
TAAATATATAGCTTTTATACTACTTAAATATATAGCTAGGGAGGTCTTCTTGCCGCTAGCTTACTCTAAACTCTTAAATACTACATTATTAGATAGGGTTACTATTAATATACTACTTAAATATACAGCTCTTATACTGCTTAAATGTATAGCTAGGGAGGTCTTTTTGCTACTAGCTCGCTCTAAACTCTTAAATACTATATTATTAGATAGGGTTACTATTAATATACTACTTAAATATACAGCTCTTATACTACTTTCTCTCTATATCTCTTATAGCAAGGCCTTTATGCCTTAGGACACTATTGTATATACCACCTTATTAACACTACTATTACTCTGCTCCTTCTTTGTAAACTTATCTAAAAACATTAGCAGGTATAATAACTATGCCTTTACTATAGCTACTCTTAAGAAATAGTCTGGTCTTTATAATAGTCTGTTAGCTAGGTTTAACTTCCCTAGCCTATACTTAATTATAAAATCATATAGATAAAGTTTATTTAATATTATAATCTGTCTACTAGAGAGCTTTGGTTTTATTACTAGGTATTTATAGTTTAAGTAATTAGTAATTACTTTTATTAGATACTATAAGTAAGCTAGGTAATACCTCTATATATAAAAAGCTTCTTATATAGCTAGTAACTTAGTATTAAGTGTTGTGTAGTAGAGTTTAAGACCTAACAACTTCTGCAACATATACGCACCTAGGTGCTAATTACCTAGCACTAATATTACTAATCCTATGCTAATAGCAAACGCTAAGGCATTTATTTTAACTTAAAGGGGGGCTATTAGATTAAAATAAACCAGGACTAGTACTTCTAAAAACTTTTATTTTAGTATCTTAAACGCAGCTTATATATTATAAGGTAGTTTAAAGGTTCCTCTAAACTCTCCCTTTAGAAGGTCTGTTAGTAGGATAGCTATTTTACTATATACTTTAATAAACCATTAGTAGAACCCTATAAACCTAAGGAAGATTTATATCTCTAGTACGCTACTAGGTAGTAGCTATTCTGCTACTACCTTAATGCGTTCTGGTTCTATTTTAATACCCTTTAGTATAATAATAAATCCAAGGAAGCTAACCCTTATTATTAAGAATTTGCATTTATTAAGGTTCACATATAGCTTTGCAATATATAATCTTTATAGAACTAATTTAACATACCCCTTGTGCGCTGCTGTATTACTGCTATAGATTAAGATATCATCTAAATAGATAATACATATTATATCTACTAGCTCTCCTAGTGTAGTATTAATATATTCTTAGAAGGTAGCAGGTGCGTTTACTAAGCTAAAAGGCATAACAAGATATTTAAAGTAACCATATTAGCATTAGAAAGCTATCTTCCACTCATTACTCTTGCAAATATATATCTAGTAGTAAGCATCTTTTAAGTCCAGCTTTATACAGATTATTACTCCTCTTAACCTATCTAACAATTCTAATATAAGGGGAAGAGAGGCCTTATCCTTCTTAATGACCCTATTAAGGCCTTTATAATCTACATAGAGGCGTAGTTAGCCTCCCTTTTTTAGCATAAATAAGATTAGGGCTCCCGCTAAACTTATTAATCTTCTTATCTAGTCTTTCTTTTGTATATCTGCTAAGTATTCACAGAGAACTTATAGCTTTTTCTTTACTAGGTTATAAATCAGTCCCTATAGTAGTATTCCTCCTTCTATTAATTTTATTATATAAGTTTTTTCTTCTAAAGAGGGTAGCCTACTAGCTAACTCCTTTAAAAACATATTTATAAATTCTTTATATTCTAGTAAGAGTGTCTTTATAATAACCTCTTTACTTGTTTTGTTTTCAACTAGCTCTTCCTAGGAAATAAATAGTTATACCATATATTAGCTAAGGATTAGCATTACACCTACTGCTTTCTTTACATAGTAAATCTATTATAAGCTAGCAACTAGCTTTAGGCGTTTCCTTATTACTAGGTGTCTCTAACGACCTAATGTCTATAATAGTACTTTTAGCTTGTAGTCTATAGCCTAGTTTATTCCTAAGATTAGTCCTTCTCTAGTATCTACTATATAGCAGCAGAGTTAATAAAATTTACTATAACCTATACTATCTATTATTCATACCACCCTATTAATAACACCCTAGTGCTTTAGTTCTATTAGTAAGGTGCTCTTTAGCTTTGCTTTATCTGCTTCCACCCTGCTCTAGTCAGCTTCTAATAGTAAGTTTAGATATATTATTAAGTTTATTGCTCTTAGGTCAAATAGTGCGTTTACTGCTACCTAGCTTCCTTCTTACTATAGTTTTATCCTTATCCTTATTTAAGAGTTATTAATTTTGTTCTTAAAGTCCTTAATTTAGCCTAGAGGTTTAACTATAATAACGTATCCCTAAGCACATACTATAGTTACTAGTATTGTGTTTAGGTCCGTAGCCTACATTGCTTTTTTGCAGTTACTATAGTATAAACTCGTTATATGCCTATCTAAACCGCACGTCTTACAATTAAGTACTCTATAATAAGGAGTAATATGGCCGTATTTTCCACATTTAAAACAAGAATAAGATCACTAGCCCTAGGTTATCTCTTTCTCGCTGCTTATCCCCTGCTTATCCTTTAATAGTAATATTAACCTAGCTTATTTCCTATAGGGATAAAGTTTCTTATTATACCCCTTAGTAGCTACTTCTGCCTTATAACCTTATCTAATAAGGTATGCCTAAGACTTAGAGAACTCTTAGCTAAGGACCTGCTTCCTTATTATATGGTTTAAGCTATTAATAAACATATAAATTTAAATTCTCTTAGGAATATCTTTAGGCAACTCCCCCTTTATCTTGCCCTAAATCTTAATAAACACTATAAATAGCTAATTGTCTTATTACTATAACTCTAGTAGTAACTTTGTTGCTTTTAGGTAATATATATTCTTATTTATTACTCCGTCCTTTAGCTATATAACAAAGTCCTTCTAGCTATAATTATTAAAGTCCATAATACTATCTATAGCTATATACCTATTTTATTATTACTTTGCTTCCTTTGCTAAGCAGCTGCTAGCATAAGCAACCTTAGTTAAGTCGTCCATAAAGGTTACTCTATTTATAATAAAAGCCACGTTCAGGTCTATAAGAAAGGATTATAAGTTCTTATAGCTATTTCCCTTATAAACTAGGGCTTTTAATTATGCTTTTACAAGGCTATATTATAAGTAAGTTACTATTAATTAATTGCCTAGAGTATCTGTCCAGGGAAAAGCAGTTAGACCAGGCTCCTCTAGTATAGTTACTAAGGGGTTTATTAAGTCCTACTATATTTTCTTAAGTTAGACGTGCTTCTAAATAAGATATAGCTTCCTTATAGCTTCCTTAAGTTCTTAATCTAACTTATCTTCCTTCTTAGCCTATATATTAATATCTCGGATTTAGGTGTGCTAGGGTTTAGGCCAATAATACTAATTACTTATAGTGCTATTAAGGTAAGTTTATCTTATTCCTATAAATTCTCCTTTTTTACCCTTTAATATAAGTATAGGGGGTTCTAGCTATAGTATAACATCTTATACCATAATAATGCCAGAGCTACTTCCGTTTGTATTAAATTCATCTAATGCCTACACAGTTACTATATTAATGCAGCTACTTACTTATATGTTTATTCTTTAGGTTAATATCTTTACTAAGCTAATAGTCCACTGTCCTTATAGGAAAAAGCAAATATTCTATTATGGTTAGAGGTTTACTAGTAGAGTAAAGGCTATAATTAAGCGCACTTAGAGCTAAATAGCTACAGGTAGGGTTAGTAATATAAATACTATATTTGCTAGCTTCTCTATCTCTCTGTAAGGCCTATCCTTCTATATACCTATGTATAGCTAGGGCGCGGCTCGCCCTAGTAGGTCTCCGTACTCTCACGCTCTTGTCTCGTGACTCCCCTGACACCTATACTAATTATAAATAAGCAGTAGTAAGAGCTTAGGGTATTACCCTTAATATTAAGTCTTATAACCTAAAGAAATAATTAAAGACTAAATATAAAGAATAAACTAGATTTTTTTTAAGTATATCTTATAAAAAGAATAGGAATATATAAATAATAAGAGTAAATATTATGTCTTTTATAGGGCACTAAAATATAGGTAAAACCTGTGCTAAGTAGGTGTTAGTAGAAATAATATAGTCTTATAAAGATAATAACTAATATTTATATTATAGTATTACTAGCTACTAGGCAAAGGCTTGCTGCCTCCTTTTAGTATATTATTTAGATTTTAATATTTATATTATAAAAATAATAAGTCTTTAAGTAAAATTTTAAGTAAAAGAAAATTTAGAAAAAGATAGCCCTTAAGCTTAAGGCTTAGTAAGGGAATAGAAAAAGGCAGAAAGCTTTCTTACTAAATACTATCTATAGGTAAAGGTATATATAAATAAATAGAGAAAAATATAAACTTAACTCCCTTTTTAATACTAGTTCTATTTAATAAGAAAGCCTTTACTAATGTATAAGTAAATAATAGTTATAATAATTATGCTACTATAAGCAAATTCTTTATATAATATATAGGATTTCCTATGATTAATTTAGCCTAATTATAATAAATATAAACAGCTATATTTATTAAAAAACAGGGCTAAGAGGGTTTCTATTAGGGTCCTATAATAATATTACGGTTTACCTGATTTATAGCTAATATAAATAAATAGAGTTTCCTAGTTTCTATATATATAATACTAGGACTTACCTATTTATATATCTTAGGAACCCCTTAATTAAAACAATGTAATATTAAAATTTATACTATATAAGAATCTCTTATAGTCCGTTCTTTAAGAAATCTCTAGGTTTAGGTAATAATTATAAGGAAAACTAATAATCTAATGATAGAAATATTAAGCTATATTTATAAGGAAATAGCAAAATAAGTAATAGTAAAGAAATAAATAAATATATAGTTCTTAGCTATTAGCTTATAGGATATAACCTTTATACTAATAGTTATACCTATAGTAAATCCTACTTAGGCCTTAATAGACTACTTACCTAAGGAGCTCTAGGATTTCCTAGCCTTATTTAATAAAGAAAAGGCAAATATATTGCTATTATACTAGGGAACTGCAGACTATTATATTTAGCTATAGAAAAACCCTAATAGAATAAAGCTAGAGCTCCCTTAGGCTCTTTTATATAATATACCTTAGAAATAGCTTTTAGAAATTTAAAAATAAATCGTAAATCTTTAGAATAAAGGTTAGATCTAGGCTAGCTCTTTTTTAGCTAGGGCTTTAGTCCTGCTAGTTAAGAAAGCTAAGGGGGGTTAGTAGTTTTATATTAACTATTAAGTACTAAATAAAGTTATGATTTAAAATAAATATTCTCTCCCCTTAATTAAATAAATACTTTACTTTTTAGCTAGGGTAAGGTATTTTACTAAACTTAATGTCCATATAGCTTTTTATAAACTATAAGTTATATAAGGGGATAAAGGCCTAACTACATTTTAAACTAGATTTAGATTATTTAAGTACCTAGTTTATTTATTAAGTTTAGCTAAGGCACCTGCAACTTTTTAGTATTATATTAATAATATATTAGGGGATATATTAGAAGATTATATAATAGCTTACTTAAATAATATCCTTATTTATTTTTAAGGTTTAAAGAAGAACTATATACAAAAAGTATAAGAAGTTCTATATTAGTTAGAATAAGCCAGGCTGTATTTAAATATTAATAAGTATGTGTTTATAGTCTAGGAAGTAAAATACTTAGGATTTATTATAAAAGTAGGAAAAGCTATTTATCCTAACCTAGAAAAGATTATAGCTATTTAGGACTAGGAGTTACCTTAATTAGTATATAAAGTAAGGAGTTTTTTAGGCTTTATGAATTTTTATTAGGAATTTATTAATAATTTCTTGGACCTAGTAGGGCCCCTTACTAACCTTACTAAGAAGGTAGCTAGGTTTTATTAGACTTCTAAATATAAAAAGGTATTCTAGGCGCTTAAGATAGCTTTTATATTATTCCTGATTTTTATGTAATAGGACCCTAACCGAAAGATGTAAGTAAAAGCTAACTCTTTTAATAAAACAATAGGCAGATGCCTTTTATAATATGATTTAAAGGGCATATAGTAGCTTATTATATATTACTTAGCATAACTTATAGTAGTATAATAAAACTATATAATTTATAATAAGGAGCTCTATAATATTATTTCTTATCTTAAGGTATAGTTAGTAAAACTGTAAAGTATAGCCTAATTATTTATAATTCTTACTAATTATAAAAATCTAGAATATTTTATAGCCCCTTAAAAGATATTAAAAAGGCAGGTAAGATAGGCTAAAATATTATCCCTTTTTAATTTTTACCTTTAATATTATTTAGGTATATAGGCAGATAAGCTAGATACTCTCTTTTAATAAGAGTAAGATTAAGGTTAGAAAAGCTGTTTTATAGGGTATATAATATGTCTGGTTTAAAGCCTAGATATAAGTAATATATCCCTAGTAGGAGTATAAATAATAGCTAAATTAAAGGAGAATAGCGACTAAAATAATAACAATCTAAATAAAATAATTATATAAGATGTTATTAGTATAGACTTAGTAGGGTTATTATTATAAGGTTTTAATCTCTTTTAGGATAAATATCTTTAGGATTTATAGAACTAAAGAGTTATTATAAATAGCTTATATAGTATAAAATTAGAAGTAGTTTAGATAGTAAAGCGGAAATTTCCTGCCTTTATAAGGACTAAATCTTAAATAGCAAATTATATATTAAATACTTAAGGAGCGCTATAATTCTAAAGGCAGCTCTAGATTTCCTAATATAAGCCTCTGATTATATTACTTATATAACAGGTTTATAACTTGCTTATATTAGGTTACCTAGGGAAAAATACTACTTTTTAGGTATTATAAAAAGACTATTACTAGGATAGGATATTAAAAGATATAGTATAGTTTATATAGAATTATTACTATTATAATAAGAGGAAGAGTTAATAGCTTTAACAGAGGCTTTTAAAACCTATACTAGTAGTAGACCATTACTAGTTATAAATATTAGTGGATTTTATAACTAATCTTCTTATATATAATAAGGAGTTATTATACTACCTAATAGTTATTATAAATTGCCTCTTTAAGTATATATAGTTAAAGGTAATAATAAGTATAGCAGCCAAGGTATATATAAAATGCTTTAAATACTACTAATAATAATTTTATAGTTTTTCCTATTAGATTATTTCTAACTATAGATTAGATTAGCTTAGCTGTTTTTAGACTACGCTTTATAAGAAGGTAGGTATAGAATAGCTATTATTTATATTATATTACCCTTAGATAGATAGCAGAATAGAATAAGTAAACTAAGAGATATAGGCAGTCCTTTAAGTAGTTACTGCCTTTTTATAATATAATTAGGCTAATTATCTTCTGGCTTACTAAATAGTGCTTAATAACTAAACGTCTATAGTAACTAGGCTAAGCATAAACCGGGCGCTAAAGGGGTTTAATATTAAGCTAATTTAATAAGTATTAAATATAACTAAGAGTCTAACTTTACCTAAAGGGAGGGCTATATTATTCCTGAAATATCTTTAAGAGGGAATGATACTAGCCTAGGCAGCGATTAACTTTATATAATAATAATAATAGGATGTGGTAAATGCTTTCTAATAACTAGCAAAATAATACTAGGTAGGAGACTTTATATATTTAAATTTATATTATATTAAGATAAATTGCCCTAGATAGAAACTTAACTAGATTAAGGCAAAATATTAGGTTTTAGATATATTAATACTACTTACTATCTAACTTAATATCTTACAGGGTATATACCCTATCTTTTATATAAACTTAATAAAAAGGGCTGTATTTAACCTATTACTATTATAATTACTAGCGGATTTTAAACCAGGGCTAATACTCTTATTATATAGAAATAATCTAGAGTTAGTAAAATATAAAGTAAAGGATATTATAATAATAATGTTGGAATCGCTCGTCTGAAGGATGGAAGGGATACACAATAGTAACTGGGAATTATAGGTTATACACACAATGCACGTGCCCTAATTAGCTGGATTACTATGTTATATAACCTAGGGCAGTACTATGGCTATAATACTACACTTTTGTGTCGTCCCCCTCTTTCCACCCTTTAGATAATTATAACTATATAGAAATCAGACCTTTGTTACTCCCCCCCCCCTTGCGTTATTGCTTGCTACAGCATATCGTACCCTGTAAAACCATCACTAATTAGTAGTTGTTATAACCACAGATTGGCTAGGAATTAACAGAAGAGACGAACTTCCGATATAACGCACTTATTCATTTAATTGCGTAGAATCTGTTATTTATACTACCTAAAAGCAATTTTTCTATTATTATTAACTTTTGCTACTTGTCTATAATTATTAAGAAGTTTCTTTATAGAATTTACCCCTTATTATTAATATTTACTACTAGTCTATAATTAAAGTATCTTCTTTGCTATTTATTATAGAGAAAACACTAAAAATAGCTTTAACTTCTACTACTAGAGCTAATTAACCTATTTAAGACTCCCTTTTTATAAAACTCTAAAAGTATTCTAACTACTTTATAAAAAATAAGCTAAAGCTAATAAACAAATTAACCCTAAAAAAGCTATAACTTCTAAACTTTATAATAAATTTGCCTATGATATTATTAAGTATAAATCTAGTAACTAATAAGGTACTAGGTTTTTATTTATATACTAAGAAGACTTTAAAAGATAAACTGCTAATATTTTTAAGAAGATTACCCTTAAAGTCTAATAAGTACTTTAAGATATTCTTTAAAATTAAGGAATTAATACATAAGAAGGATTATAAAGACTAATTAACTAGGTACTTACTAATTTAGTTAGTATAGATAATTCTGTCTTCTTTCATAATGGAAAGCTCCTAACAGGAAACAATACTATTAATACATTAATATTAATAATAACCTTACCTCCCCCTAACCTTCCTAACCCTCCTAACCCCCCTACTAATAAAATAATAATACCCTCTCCCCTAGAACAATAAACTATATTAAAGGAAATTACTAATATAGACTAAAAAGCCTTAAACTCTCTTACTAGAGTTTATAATAAGGAAAATAAGTATTTTAAAATACTTTTTAACTTTATATATTCTAAAGTCCTAATCTTTAAAGATATCTATATAGTATAAGGAATTTTACCTAATTTATACCTGTTTGCACTATTAATAATGCTTATAGGCAATGCTTATAAGTATTACCTTAAGAAATTTAGTAGAAGACTTGTTTTATTTAATATAATAACTAAGTAAATAAAGGAAAACTTTAAGACTAAAGAGAATTAAAAATTCTACTAGATATAATTTTAAAAGATAAAGTTTTATTGTATTATAGCTAAAAATCTAATAAAGACTAAACTTAAATATTTAGAATTAATAATTTAATAGCTCTTAGACCTATTTAATAGTCTTTACCCCCCCTCTAAGAAAGATATAATCCTTAGGCACTAACTAGAAATATCTGTTTAAGATAGCCCTAAATTTAACTAGATAACCTATATCTAAACTAATACCTACAAAGGCGTAGTTAGTGATATTTACCGCTACCTTATAATAAAAGATATAATAAAACCTGTTTTAAAATTATCCACAAGCTAATAAATTGTAAGAGAAAACAAGTATTAACCTTAAAACACTACCCTAAGCACTAACATAATCTTATTTACTAACTAATAATATTTACAAGCTTCCTAACTCTAAAATAAAGCTAGATTTAAGAAATACTTTATTTATTATAAAGAAGGATATTAGTTAACTAACCATCCTATCTCTAAATAAAAAAAAGTAAAAGAAACTTAGTAAAATAACTAAAGATATAAATCCCCTCCTTCTAAACGCTAATTTTACATATTCTTATAAGCATTTAAAGGTAAAGACAAAGAGTTATTACCCCTAAACAGTAGTAATAAGAATAAACACAAAAAAGCTGCCTAAAATGCAGTATTTATTGCCTCTAAAAAAGAAAAAGCATAAAACAATAGAAAAGCATAAGAAACCCTTACATTTATAAATTTCTTTATACAAGCACCTAATCCCCCTCTCTTTTCTACCTTAACCGTGAATTTCCAGCAAGATAATACCTTTAAACACATGTTATTTATTAAAGACCCTTATAACTATAATACTAATAAAACCATATAATAGCAGGTATTCCTTATGGATTTATAATATACCGCGGAAACGTTTTATAGTATCCTTCTAAATACTAAAGTAGCTAGAATCTTAACTGCTAGCTAAGGTTAAGTTAAAGCCTTAATATATCTTATAACAGACCTTATAATTAAGCCTTTTTCTAACTAGAGAACTATTAACTTTAGTACTAAAAGTATGACCTTAAATAGCATTTTAAAGCTTCTTATAATCTTTAGTACAATTTCTTTTTATATTCTTAATAATACTATGCCTTTTCTATATTTTATTATAAATATAGATAAAATACGTATTAAGCTTAATAATCTTAAGAACCTTTTTATTTAAGGAGAAAAGAAATTACTTATTATCTAGAAATAAGAATATCCTTAGTAAATGATTGGTTCCTAAAAACCTGCTATCTTTATGCTATTAAAAGCAAAAATTTACTAACTTTATTATTAATTTAGCTACCCTTTAATTCACTAACTATATAACCTTCTTACTAAGGCCAGTGAAGATTTTAACAGAGCTAACATAGGAAAAATCACACATGCCTTTACTAATACCAGATAAATGCTAAGGCTCCTAGCAGATTTAAGTTTACCCTTAAAGATAATCTTAAATTTAACTATAAGATTCTTATTAATATTATATAAATTAATAAGAAGCCTATCCTCTATATTATTAATTTAGTAACTTTATTTTAAGCTGCTTGCTTTCTTAGACCCTAATAATAAAAAGCTTAAGATATCTAGAATCACTTAAGAAATATTAAATTAATACATATCTTAGACCCCCAGACTGGATAGTCTATAATACTAGAAGGAATTTCGCTTCTAGCAAATTCAGGTATTTAGCTTAACTGTTATTAATTAATATTAACAAAGTTTTTGTTAAGGCATATAATAGCATCGGAAAACTTAAGCAATATTATGCCCCTCTTTAAAGAGCATATAATATTATTAAGACTAAAGCTTATAGTCTTCTCTTAAAAGAGTAAATACTTTAAATAGCTCTTAAAGCAGTTAATAACTCTACTAGCCTAAATAGCCTTATCTTTACCCTCTTAGTCTTTAAAACCTATTTAAGAATAATAAATAATTCCCCCCTAAGCTTTATAGTTGCCTAAAGAGCTAAGATACTTTAAAAAGCAATAAATAAAGCAAGACACAGTCTTATAAGGCGCTAAGTTAATAATACCCTTAATACTTAAAATAGCCTAATAACCCTGCTAATATATAACCTTTCCTTAAACTTTAATGTATAAGTTTATTATAAAAAAGGTAGATAGACTAGCCTATATAAGCTTTTTTTAATAAAAGGAAAGACTTATATTATTAAGATGCCTTATAGTCTTATAAAGTTTTAATCTATAGTTATTAAGCTATATATTACTTTACTAGAAGCAAAGACTTCTTATAAGGATAACTAAGCTTAAAATAAGAAAGCTATAGAAATAGCTTTAACTTCCTAAGAAGGGCAAGGCTTAAGTCTAAACAACCCAGACTAGGAAAACACTAAGATTAATAAAATTATTTATAAGACCCCCCTTCACAACCCTATGAATCCACTATAAAGAGGCCGTGGAAGACCTTAGAAATACCCTTAACTAGAAGCTTTCCTTATAAAGAAAGAAAAGGCCGATTTTTAACTTATAATTAACCTCTATATACAAGGAAAGATAACCATGCCTGGAGAACCATTTAAACTCTCTAATAAGGCTGAAATTAATGCTCTACTAGTGAGAAATGTGTTTAAATTTATTTAATTTAACCCTTAAAAGTATAGAAGTAAGAGACTCTTTAGTTTATAAATAATATATAAGATTAAGGGTAAAGTAACTAATTCCCTATACAAAAAATCATAATATATCATTTAAGGATATAGCAACTATAGGAAAGAGGTTATTCTTATGCAGTCCCTAATAATTTAAAGAGCTAGTTAGAGGCTTATTATTACTCTTACTCTATTATTAAAAAGAGAAGGCATTATGGCTTAGTTAAGGAATATTACCTAAGTATACATATAGTTATAAACAAAGCTTAATTGCATAATTCTTATAAAGCTTCTAGCATAAATTACATACCTTTACCCGCTAGATATTATAATAGTTATAATAAAGCTGCTTTACGGAATTGCAAAAGCAGGCATATATTAGTAGAATATATTTTAATTATTATTATTAAAAACTCTAAATAATTACTTCTACTTACAACCTATGCTTACTTATTTCTTTAAAGGAAAGCTCTTGTTTGAGACTTATTAGAATGCAGACTAATAACATGTTAGGCCTTAGTAATACTAAATTCTTTAATTATAAAGAGGTTAAGCTAAAAAATGCCGGATTTCTTATAAAGCTAAAGCAATGCCTAGAGAAATTAATACTATTAATGTTTAATAGTTGTATTTTAAGCAAAGCTAATAATAATACCTTCTTCCTATAATAAAAGGCATAAGGAAAAAAGCTATTAAAAGTTAACTAGGATAATTAAGCTTAATATATTAAGCAGAGGGCTTAAGGTGTATACATTGCTCTTATCTGCCAACCTAAAGCCTCTTACGATCTCTCTGTTACTACCTAAAGCTAATAACCAGAACCTAATAATGTGATAAAGCTTAATAAGAGGCTTAAATAGCAAATTAATAATCAAAGCCATGGACTTTACTACATGCCTCTCTTACTAGAAAATGCCTTCCTTTATATTTTTATTAATAGCTCCTTTATAAATAACAAAGACCTTAGCTTACAACTAAGCTATATAATTATTCTTAGCAATAAGGAAAAGAATGTTAATGCCTCTAAATTTACGCTTATAGGCAACATCATAACCTATAGCTCTATAAAATCTAAAAGAGTTATAAGAAGCGCCTTAGCATTAGAGCTATATAAAATAGTCTAAAGAGTTAATATTACTTATACAATAAGTATAATATTAAGCATTATTACTAATTAATTAAACAAGCTAAATATCCCGATCATAATATGCACTAACGTTTTCTTATTATATAAGTATATTATTAAGTTAGGTACTATAAAGGAGAAAAGGCTTATAATTAACATTATAGCATTATAACAGTTATATAAGCAAAGGGAAATTGCAGAAATTCAATAGATAAATAGCCATAATAACCTTACTAATATAATAATAAAGGCCTCCCTAAATAAAAGTCTTAAGACCTTTATAACTAAGAATAAGGCTTAAATCTAAGTAAAAGGTTAGGTAAAGAGACTAGTGTTAAGCATTAAAGCTAAAGCTTCTTAGGAGGAATTAAGCATATAATAAAGAGTTTAAATTTAATAAATCCAGACGCGATTAATTAAGGGACTTTAAGGATGCTCTAGACTAGAAAAAGTCATTTATTTAGGTAATATTTCTTATATATTGCGGCGTTATTAATTTTTTGCTTATTTGTTAATTTTTACGGATTTTTTACGTATTTTAGAGTGATTTCTCTTTTTTAATAAAGAGAGAGTTTGTAAGTATTAGAATTGCTTGTCTAGAGAATAGAAAAAATATATAATAATAACTGGGAATTATAGGTTATATATATAATATATATGCCCTAATTAGCTGGATTACTATGTTATGTAACCTAGGGCAGTACTATAGCCACCATACCATACTTTTGCGTTATCCCCCTCTTTTCCCCCTTTAAATAATTATAACTATATAGAAATCAGACCTTTGTTACCCCCCCCCCCCCTTGCGTTATTGCTTGCTGTAGCATATCGTACCCTGTGAAACCATCAAATAAGAAATGCATAAGATTATAGAAACTAACGGGATATACTAGTTAAATAGGTTAGGTATACCTAGCTAATATAAGAGCCCCTAGAAAGTTTCCTAAAAATAATAGTACTAAAGAGATTTAAAGTATAATAAGGGAATATATATAGTAATAATAAGCCTAAATAGAGGGCAAACTAAATTTAATCTATAAATTTCTATATAATTAGACTAAGTCCAAACCTAAAAAAAAAAAAAAATAAGTATATAGCCGTTACCTTTTTTTTTATCCCTGCTCTTTAGCCTTCTTATAGAGACGCTTTTGCTTTGCTTTCTATACTAATTAAATGCGTTTCTCCTTCTCTTTAGCCTTTTAAATAGTATTAGTTATAGTATTATTAATATTCCTATAAGAGCTATTTCTAAAGGGAGAAAAATAAGTTAAGGGAGGATTAAGAAAATAAGGGAAATAAGAAGTTTTAATAAAACTCTTATCTCTAGAGAAAGGTTAGAAAGGAATAGTTCTAAGGGCAGGCTACTTAGATAAAAATAGGGGTTAGTTAGTAAGAACCCTAGTATATTTTAAAAGGTAGTTACTAGCTATAGTGCTCTTTATAAGGGTGGTTTAAAGTTAGCGTATTTTAACTAATAAATTAGCAGCTTATAGTATATTTATTATTATTATAAAGGTAATAGGTATAAGGGGGGGACTAAAGCAAATAGCAGGAAGAAGGCTTATAATAGTAATAATAGTAAGAGTAGTAGTATAAGTAGCTCTTAAAGTATCCTTAAAACAATATTTAGTATAAATAAATTTAGCTATAAGAATAGCCTAGGTAGCCTTATACCTAAGCACTATAAGCATAGCTAGAACTTTAATTATATACCTAGTACTAATAAGTTAGTATATATTCTTAATAATTTACTATAACTTAGGGTTTACTAATAAAAGCTTTCTTTTCTAAAGATAACTTCTATAACTTACCTAATAAGTATAATAGGTATAGCTATAAGGGTTAGGGAGGCATTTAGCCTCCCTATAGATATAAAGATTATTTACATAAAGAATATAAAACGCCTTATACTTAGTAGTACTAGTAGTATTTTTATTATTTAAGTTGCTTATTATAGTAAGACTATTATATATATAGTTTAGGGAAGGTAGTAAAGGAGCTCTTATTATAGTAAATATACTTCTTATATTAAAACCATTAGTAACTAGATATTATAAATTATACTAGGGATATTTAACTTATATATAAACAGGTATAGTATTATAAGAATATAGAAAATATTTAGCAAAAAGGAAAAATAATTATAAACCCTAAGATAGGTATAAATAAGAAAATTAATAAAAGCAAGACAGTTAATAAAAAAAGAATAACAAAAGGTAATATAAAAGAATCTAAAGACTAAGTTTATATTATTATATAAATGTTAAAAATACAAGGGGCTAGCAACCTATATCTGGTTAGTAAGATAACTAGTTAAAGGTAGGTCATATATTAAACTAGTGTTTATATATACCTAGGGAGCTTAGGGAATAATATAATAGAAAGGGGGGCTTATATTTTATTACTATTATAGTATTTTAGCAGTAAGAAGGGGGCTATATAATGGATTTAAGCTTAAGGCTTAAATTTTTATAGTTAGAAAAATAACTATATTATAAAAGCTAGAGTTTATAAGCTATATAAGTAATATAAGTTAAATATATATACTAATATACTTTAATTTAGCCTCTTAACTTAAGCTTTATACTAGTAAATTAAACCTTATATATATATAAGTTTATCTTACTCTAGCCTTTTTACTTAAGCTATATAATAATAAATAAAATAAGCTATAAAGGCAGGAGTTTTAAAAGAATTACAGATCTTTTCTTTTTCTTCTTCCTTAAGAAGATTATTCTTATTTATAGTCACTAATACTGCAGTTGCATATTAGCTAGACCATAACACTACAGTATTTTAAAGTTATAGTAGCTTTTATATAGCGCTAGTCTCTACTAGGTTAGCTAAAATATCAAAATAAACCGCATTTATTATTATTTTATTTATTATAAGTATAACCTTTATATTATATTTACAGAGGTTTTTAGGGTAAATAATAAAAGGATAAATATGTAATGGATTCGAGCTTAAAGCTCGGATCTATGCAGCCGAAGAGTGGACGACTTTACGTAAGCAATATATAAGCGGTCTAGGCCCTAGTTATATATATAACTATAAAGGCAGAGATACTAGAATTAAATAGATCTTTTCCTTCTCTTCTTCTTTATAAATATTATTCTTATTTAAGTTACTAGCTTTATAGTAGTATTTTAGCAAGACTATAATATATAATATTTATCCTTTTATTTTCTACCTTAGAAACCTTAATAAATATAATACAAAGATTATGCCTATAATAGATAAAATAATAATAAATACGTTATAACTTAATACTATAGCTAACCTAGCTAAGACCAGTACTATATAGGAGCTACTATGCCTCTAAAGCATAGTAGTAGTATAGAAAATAATAAATAAGAATATAGTAAATAAAATTACTAAACTAAAATAATAGCTATAAATAGTATCTACTTTAGCTATATTTTATAATACTAATGTAGGCGCTTTAGGTATAAGCAGATAGCAGGTGGCCTTAATAGAAGTAAAACTAAAAAGAAAACCTATTAATATAAGTAACCCTTATAAGGAGAACTAGATTAAATATCTAGTATAAAGAAGCCTTTTAGCTTATAAACTTAAGGTAAATAGTGCCTTTATTAGAAATAATTAAAATAAATAGTATTTTATTTACTAATACTTATTAAATTAGGTTTAGGCTTAGGTTTTACTTTTTTTTAAAGTAAGAAAATCTATTAATTATACTTTAAAGGAGTTTCTAGTATATTTTAATACCTTATTTTTAAATTCTTATTAGAAGGAGTATATTACTATTAAACTAGATTAGGTTAAATAATAACTTAAAGAAAAATTTAATAATTTTTTTATTTACTTTAAGTAAAAGCTAGTCTTAATAAGAGGATACTATTAGGTGAAATCTATTTAACTATCTAAACTATATATAGCTTTAAATAAGAAAATATAGGACTACTATATAGGATATAATATCCCTTATATAAACTACTTTTAAGTAGTAAAAAGGTTATAAAGTATTACCTTTAATTTTAAATCTTATAAAATAAAAAAATGCTTAAAGGCTTAATATTATATAATAACCAGATCCCTTTTAATTATATTTTAAGATAAGGAAGGTAATGTAAAGATAATAAATATAAATGTTATATTTTTCTTTAAGTAGTAAAAGATATATGCTAAGTAGGTTTTAGTAAAGTATATATAATTTAAGTATAATAAGAAATAGTACTTATATTATAAAGTTACTAAATATTAATTAAAGGCATGCTACCTTCTCTCTATATATTCTCTAAAGACTAATATATATATAGTTAATATAACTATACCCTAGGTTAGGTTTAAAGTTAAAAATAATTTGAAAAAGACAGCCTTTAAGCTTAAGGCTTAGTAAGGGAAAGGAAGATAATAGTTAGCTATTATAATTACTATAAAAAGCATATAAATAAATAAAAAAGAAAAAAAACTCTACTCCTTTTTTACTACTAGTTTTATTTAATGAAATAGCCTTTATTAATATATAAGTAAATAATAAGTATAATAGCTATACTACTATAAGTAAATCTTTTATATAAAGCATAGGGTTTCTTATGTTCTTATTAGCCTAACCTTAAATAATTTAAATAGCTATTTTTATTAAAAAGTAAGGCTAGAATAGCTACTACTAAGGCCTAATTATAATATTCAGATTTACCTGGTTTATTACTAATATAAATAAATAGAGTTTTCTAGTTTTAGTATATATAATCCTAGGTCTTACCTAGTTATATATCTTAGGAACCCTATAGTTAAAGTAATATAATATTATAATTTGTATAGCTTAAGAGTTACTTATAATTTATTTATTAAAAAACCTTTAAGTATAAGTAATATTTACTAAAAAGGTAGTAACCCTAATAATTATAGTATTAGGTTTAATATATACTAGAATAGTATAATAAGTAGTAGTAAGAAAAGAAAAAGATATATAGTTTTTAGCTACTAGCTTATAAGATATAACTATAATACTTAATATTTCTATACCTAAACCAGACCTAGTTAGAGCACTTTTAAACTACTTACTAGAAGAGCTCTAGGATTTTAGGGACCTATTTAATAAGAAAAAGGTAAATATATTACTATTATATAAAGGGACTGCAGACTATTACATTTAATTATAAAAAAACCCGAATAGTACAGACCCTAAGCTTCCTCAGGCTCTCTTATATAATATGCCTTAGGAGTAGCTCTTAGAGATATAAAAGTAAATTATAGACCTTATAAATAAAGGTTAAATATAAGCTAGCTCTTTATTAGCTAAGGCTTTAGTCTTACTTATTAAGAAGGCAAAAGGGGGTTAGTAATTTTATATAGATTATTAGGTATTAAATAAAGTTATAGCTTAGGATAAATATCCCCTTTTTTTAATTAAAAAAACCCTTTACTCCCTAGCTAAAGGAGGATACTTTACTAAGCTTAATATTTATATAGCCTTTTATAAGCTATAGATTACTAAAGGAGATAAGTAGTTAATAGTATTTTAAATATAATTTAAACTCTTTAAGTAGCTAGTCTACCCTTTTAGTTTAATAAAGGTACCTACTACTTTTTGATAATATATTAATAATACCTTAAGAAATATATTAAGAGACTTTATAATAGCTTATTTAAATAATAGCTTATTTAAATAATAGCTTATTTAAATAATAGCTTATTTAAATAATAGCTTATTTAAATAATATTCTTATTTACTTTAAAGGATTTAAGAAAGATTATATAGTAAAAGTATAGGAGGTCTTATAATAACTAAAATATACTAAGCTATACTAAGCTATACTTAAATATTAATAAGTATATATTTATTGTCGGAATCGCTCGTATGGATAATGGAAGGGATATGCCGCATTAACCAGGAATTATAGGTTGCACACAGAATGCATGCACCCTAATTAGCTGGATTATAGGTCACGTGACCTGAGGGCTGTAACGTGGCTACAACACCATACCTCTGTATTATAGCCTGCTTCTTTCCCTCTTACAAACATAGATAAATTAATTATTAAACCCCCCCCCTACATTTGTACTACAGCATACTTATAACCTAAGCGTTACTAACACTAATTAGTAGTTACTAATAACCACAGATTTGCTAGGTCATACCTAGAAGAGACTTATCTAAACGCTTTTACTTATATAACTATAAGAAATTCCGACGTTATGCTAACCAAAGGATTATTTCTTCAAATTATTAACTGTTAAATCATTTACAATTATAAGAAGACTTATTTCTTATAAATCTTCTCCCTTATTATTAACTATTACTTATTTACAATTAAAACCAGATCTTTACTGTTATTTACAGAGAATTAACCAACGCCAACCGCTTCAATTAGTACTAAACACAAAGCCTAAAACACTAAAATATCTTTAAGTTAAGGAAAAATAGATGATTTTAATAAATAACTCTAAAAAGATATCCACAGAAGAGAACTTTTAAAGAGCACTCTTCCCTAAAAACTTTACAAGCACTGTCTAATTCTATTCTTTAATTAGACTAAGTTAGTTAATAATATTAATGTTAATATAGCTACTAAACAACAGATCAATAACTATATTATATATACAATTAACTACTACATTCTTAATAAAGGAAAAGGGCATAATCTCCTTATTAACTTCTAGCGAGATTATAAAAATTAAACAAAGGATACTTTTAATAAAATTAATAATAACCTTAAGTATACCCTTTGTAATTACCTTAATAACAATAGTGTTAAAACAGCCAGAGGATTAAGATTAAATGTCTCTAAAGATCTTATTAATATCTTAAATATTAACCCTAACATAGAATACAAACCTTTACTAGAAAAAGCAACTAGAAAAGGAGAAGAGATTTAACGACTTAAACTTTCTAATAACAAGGACTTTAATAATAAAGATTTTCATTTAACTAAAGACCCTCCCCCAGAGCTACAAACCCCGACCGGAACACTTTCTAATAGTAATTAAAATGCCCTTAATACTCTTAAGAGACTTTACTAGAAAGAAGAATAATATTCTAAAGAAGTATATGACTTTATTAATAAGAAGTTACTATATTTTAAAGAGAAATATTCTTAAGTAGGAGTTTCCCCCTTACTTTACCTAAAAGCCTTTCTTATTATACTTTAAGATAAAGCCTATATATACTTCCTTAAATACTTTAGAGTAAAGATAATCCTATTTAAGGAGATAACTTAGAATATTAGGAATTACTTTAAAACACCTAAGAATAATAGCTTTTACAAAACATAATTTACTGATTTATGCCTTTGCTATATTATTATAGAACATCTAATAAAGAATAAGTTAGAATGTCTAGAAATCCTTCTTAACCGACTTATAAAGATATTTAATAGCCTTTATAACCCTCTTAAGCAAGATATAATTCTTCTTTATTAAGTATAGCAAGCAATAGAAAACGATAATAATTTCTATAATACTAAATTTAGAAATATGCCAACCTTTAAAGGATTTATTAGTGATCTTTAAAATTGCCTCTTAGCAATGGATATACTACTAACCTTTATAAGTTAGTTACTAACAACTACTAATAATAATCTGAATGCCCTTATTGCCCGGTCTACAGACTAAAACACTAACATAGTAATGTTTATAGACCGACGCTATTTATAAGCTATATATTATAAAAAACCTTAAGCTAGAGCGAGCTTAAAGAAATGCTTTATATACCATAAAGAAGGATATTAGTTAACTAACCATCCTGCCTTTAAGTAGAAGAAAGCAAAAGCAACTTAGTAAAATAACAGAAAACACTAAAAACCACCCTCTAAACGCTAATACCATGTATTTCTACAGGCCTATAAAGGCAAAATGGCCTAACTTACTGCTACTAATAATAGCAGTGAGAATAAACATAAAAAAGCTGCTTAGAATGCCGCTTTCCTTACTACTAATAAAAAAGAGAAACCAGATAATGGAGAGGCTTATGATACTCTCTCCTTTATAACATTCTTTACACAAGCACTGAATCCCCCACTCTTTTACTAATTAACCGTAAACTTCTTACAGAATAATGTTTTTAAACATGCCTTATTTCTTAAAAACCTCTACAACCACGATACAAATAAACAACCTTAACAATATATATATCTTATAGATACAAGATATACAGCGGATATATTTCATAGTATACTCCCGGATATAAGAGCATTAGGAATTTTAACTGCTGGCTAAGGCTAAGTCAATGCTCTAATAAAAATCATAAAGAACCTTACAATTAAGCATTCTTCTAACTAAAGAACTATTACCTTTAGAGCTGGTACTGCAACTTTAACTAGTATTTTAAAGCTTCTAATGATTTTTAGCACAATACCTTTTTATATACTTAATAGTGCTACACTATTTTTATATTCTATTACAGACATGGATAAAATAGGTATTAAACTTAACAATCTTAAGAATCTTTTAATCTAAGGAGATAAGAAGGTACCTATTATTAGGAAATAAGGATATCCTTAGTAGACAGCTAGTTCTTAAGAACCTGCTATCTTTATGCTTTTTAAAACCGAAATCTGTTAACTTTATTACTAATTTAGTTATCTGTCAATTAACTAATTAAATAACCTTCTTGCCAGGGCTGGTGAAGAATTCAATAAGGCTAACATAGGGAAAATCACGTATGCTTGCTATTAATGCCAGATAAACGCAAAAGCTCTAAGTAGATTTAAATTCACTCTTAAAGACAATATTGAATTTAACTATAAGGTTCTTGTTAATATTATGCAAATTAACAAGAAGCCGGTCCTACACATTATAGATTTAGCAATATTATTTTAAGCTGCCTGCTTTCTTAGACCCTAATAACAAAAAGCTTAAGATATCTGAAATGCCCTTAAAGAGTACTAGATTAACACATATCTTAGACCCCCAGACTAAATAGTCCATAATACCAAAAGGAATTTCGCTTCTAGCAAATTCAGGCATTTAGCTTAACTATAATTAATTAATATTAACAAAGTTCCTGTTAAGGCTTACAATAGCATCGGAAAACTTAAGCAATATCATGCCCCTCTTTACAAAGCATATAATATTATTAAGACTAAAGCTAACAATCTTCTCTTAAAAGAGCAAATACTTTAAATAGCTATTAAAGCAGTTAATAACTCTACCGGTCTAAATAGTCTTATTCCTACCCTCTTAGTCTTTAGAACCTATCTAAGGATAATAAATAATTCCCCCCTAAGCTTTACAGTTACCTAAAGAGCTAAAATACTTTAAAAAGCAATAGATAAAACAAGACACAGTCTTACAAGGCACTAAGTCCATAATGCTCTTAATACCCATAACAGCCTAATAACCCTACCTATATATACTCTTCCTTTAAATTCTAATATATAAGTTTATTATAAAAAAGGCAGATAAACTAGCCCTTATAAGCTTCTCTTAATAAAAGGAGAGACTTGTATTATTAAAATACCTTATAGCCCTATAAAGTTTTAGTCTACAGTTATTAAACCATATATAACCTTACTAAAGGTGGAATCTTCTTATAAGGAAGACCTGGTTTATAAGGAAGACCTAGTTTAAGATAATAAAAATCATAAAAACCCCCTTAATAACCTAATAACTCTACTATAAAGAGGACGTGAAAGACCCCGGAAATACCCTTAAGCAGAGGCTTTTTTTACTAAGAAAGAAAAGGCTGATTTTTAACTTATAATTAACCTCTGTGCATAAGGAAAAATTAATACACCCGGAGAACCTTTTAAACTCTTTAATAAAGCAGAGATTAATGCTTTACTAATAAGGAATATGTTTGAATTTGTAAAATTTAACCTGTAAAGGCATAAAGGCAAAAGACTCTTTAGCTTGTAGATAGTAAGAGAAGTTAAAGGCAAGGCAACTAACTCTTTATATAAAAAGTCATAATATGTTATCTAAGGCTATAGCAACCGTGGGAAAGAGGTTATTCTCACGCAGTCCTTAATAATTTAGAGAGCTAGTCAAAGGCTTATCATTACCCTTGCTCTCTTATTAAAAAAGGAAGGCATTATGGTTTAGCTAAGGGATATTACCTAAGCATATATGCAGTTATAGATAAAGCTTAATTGTATAATTCTTATAAAGCTTCTAGTATAAATTACATACCTTTACCCGCCAGACGTTATTATGGTCGTAATTAAGCTGCTATACAGAATAATAAAGGCTAGCATACATTAGTAGTCGACGTATTTTAATTATTATTATCAGAGACTATAAATAATAACCTCTATATATAACCCTTATCTGCTTATTTCTTCTAGTAAAAGCTTGTGTTTTAGAATTATTAGAATATAAACTAATGATACCTTAGGACTTAGCAATGCTAAGTTTTTTAATTATAAAGAGATTAAGTTAAAAAACGCTGAATTCCTTGCAAAGCTAAAAGAGAGGTTAACGATTTTAACACCATTAATGTTTAACAGTTGCATTTTAAGCGAAGTTAATAATAATACCTTCTTTTTATAATAAAAGGCATAAGGAAGGAAGCTATTACAAGTTAATAACCCGACCGACCAAGCAAAATATATCAAATAGTAAGCATAAGGAGCGTATATTGCTCTAATATATTAACCTAAAGCATCTTATAATCTTTCTATTACTACCCAAGTCTAATATCTAGGATCCAATAATATTTTAAGGCTTAATAAAAGACTTTAATAGTAAATCAATAATTAAGACCATGGACTTTAATATATATCTCTCTCACTAGAAAACGCTGCTTTTTATGTCTTTATTAATAGTTCTTTTGCAAACAATAAAGACCTTAGCTCTTAACTAGGCTATATAATCATCCTAAGTAATAAAAGAAAGGATAACAATACCTCTAAATTCACCCTTAGAGGAAATATTATAACATATAGCTTAATAAAATCTAAAAGAGTTATAAGAAGTACATTAGCTTTTAAGCTATATAGGATAGTTTAAGGTGTTAACATTACCTATATAATAAGCACTACTCTAAATATTATCACTAACTAAATTAATAAGCCAAGAATCCTAATAATTATATATACTAACTCTTTCTTACTATATAAGTGTATTATCAAGCTAGGGACAATAAAGGAAAAGAGGCTAATAATTAATATTATAGCTCTATAGCAGTTATATAAGAGGAGGGAAGTGGCTAAGATCCGCTAGATTAATAGTAATAATAATCCTATAGATATAATAACAAAAGCTTTACTAAACAAAGCTCTTAAGACCTTTATAATAAAGAATAAAGCCTAAATCCGTGTGGAAGGATGGGTTAAAAGACCTATTATAAGAATTGCCACAGGAGCCGCTGCTAGAGCCGCTAAAGATTAGAAAAGTCCCAATTCCCTACTAAATTTAACAACAAATTAAGCGCCCGATAAAGAGCTCAAATTTAATAAATTCAAACGCGATTATAAGCGCCTAATTTAGTAGGATTAAACGCGGGAATTACACCCTTTGGCCCCCCCCCCCCTCTATAACACTCTTTGCCTCCATAACCATTCGGCCTGGACTAACAAAAGTTATTCATTTAAAGGATGTTTTTTTTTCGCTTTATTACTTATTAGTTAATATCTGATTATTAGGGCGTTTTATGCATTTTTAAAGCAATTCCTCTTCTTCTTTAATAAAGAGAGAATTTATAAGTGTTAGAATCGCTTATATAGATAATAGAAGGGATACACTGCATTAAACAGGAATTATAGGTTATATACAGAATGCACGCACCCTGATTAGCTGGATTATAGGTCATATAACCTAAGGGCTATAACGTGGCCATAACACCATACCTCCGCATTATAGCCTGCTTCTTCCCCTCTTACAGATATAAATGAATTGATTATTAAACCCCCCCCCTACATTTATGCTGCAGCATACTTGTAACCTGAGCGTTACCAACATTTATAATTATAAAAGTAAAGTACCTAGAATTTATTATAAAAGCTAGAAAGGCTATTTACCTTAACCTAGAAAAGATCATAGCTATTTAAGATTAAAAGTCCCTTTAAATAGTTTATAGGGTATAAAGCTTCTTAGGCTTTATAAATTTTTATTAGGAATTTATTAATAACTTCTTAAACCTTATAAGCACTTTAACTAACCTTACTAAGAAGGCTACTAGGTTTTACTAGTCTTTAAAATATAAAAAGGCATTTTAGGTACTTAAAGCTACTTTTATTTTATTTTTAATCCTTATATAATAGGATTCTAACTTAAAGATATAAGTAAAGGCTAACTTCTTTAATAAAGCTATAAATAAATACCTCTCTTAATATAATTTAAAGGAAATATAAAAGCTAGTAGCATACTACTTAGTATAGCTAATAGCTATATAGTAGAATTATATAATTTATAATAAGGAGCTCTTTAGTATTATTTCCTGCTTAAAGGCATAGTTAGCTAAGCTAAGGAGCATAGCTTAGGTGTTTATAATCCTTATAAATTATAAAAACCTAAAGTATTTTACAGCCCCTTAGGAGATATTTAAAAGATAAGTAAAATAAGTAGAAATATTATTCTTTTTTAACTATTACTTATACTATTACTTAGGTATATAAGTAGGTTAGCTAAATACTTTATTTTAATAGAACTAAGATTAAAAAAAAAAGAATAGCTAGTAGGTTATATATTTTACTTAATTTAGGGAATATTAGAGATAGTCTAAGAGTTAGGAGCTAATACTATAAACCTAGTTAGGGTGTAAATAATAAGCAAATTAAAGGAGGGTAATAACTAAAATAAGAATAATCTAAATAATTTAAATAATTTAAATATAATAATAGGTTTTAGTCTAGGTAAACTAAAGAAAAGTAATAACTAAAATAAGGATAATTTAGATAATTTAAAAATAATAGTAGGCTTTAGTTTAAAGATTTTAAGTCCTTTCTTATTAGGCTTTAATTTATTTTAAAATAAATAGCTTTAGGATTTATAAAACTAAGGTATTATTAAGAATAGTTTATATTAAATTTAACTAAAAGTAGTACTAATAGTAGAGCAAAAGTTTTTTATATTTATAAAAACCTAGTTATAAATAGCAAATTATACTTTAAATATATAAAGAGTACTATAATTTTAGGAATAGCTTTAGGTACTTTATTATAAGCCTCTTACTACCTTACTTATATAGTAGGTTTATAACTTGCTTATATTAAGCTACTTAAGGCAAAATACTATCTTTTAAGTGCTATATAGGGATTATTACTAAAATAGAATATTAAAGAATATAGTATAGTATATATAAAACTACTATTACTTTAATAGATATAAGAGCTAATAATTTTATTAAGGTTTATTAAAGCCTATACTAGCTATAAACTATTATTAGTTATAAATCTTTATAGATTTTATAATAAAGCTTCTAATATATAATAAGATATTACTATGCTTTTTAATAGTTATTATAGACTGTCTCTTAAAGTATATATAGCTAGAGGTAATAATAAGTATAATAGCT
Organism: Aciculosporium take MAFF-241224; assembly: GCA_000222935.2. Classification (NCBI taxonomy): domain Eukaryota; kingdom Fungi; phylum Ascomycota; class Sordariomycetes; order Hypocreales; family Clavicipitaceae; genus Aciculosporium; species Aciculosporium take. The sequence continues at coordinate 1,317 of AFQZ01000672.1, read as the reverse complement.
AAAGCATGTATAGAATAATTTAAATATTACTAGTAGTATTTCTATAGATTTCCTTACTAAATTATTTCTAATTATAGTTTAAATTAGCTTAGTTGCTTTTAAACTATACTTTATAAGCAGATAGGTATTAAGTAATTACTATTTATATTTTATTATCTCTAGATAGATAGTAGTATAAAATAAGTAAATTAAAAGGTATAAGTAGTTTTATAAGTAGTTATTACTTTCTTATAATATAACTAGGCTAACTATCTATTAGTATATTAAATAGTGCTTAATAACTAGATTTTTATAATAACTAGTATAAGTATAAACTAGGCACTAAAGAGCTTTAATATTAAACTAGTTTAGTATATACTAAATAAGATAGAAAGCCTAACCTTATTTAAGGGAAGAGCTATATTATTCTTAGAATATATTTAGAAGGGAATAGTAATAGTATAAGCTATAATTAACTTTATATAATAATATTAGTAGGATGTAGTAAATATTTCTTAGCGCCTAGCAGAGTGTTACTAAATAGGAGATTTTATATAATTAAATCTTTATTATATAAAGATAAACCATTTTAGCTAAAAACTTAACTAGGTAAAGGTAAAATATAAGGTCTTAAATATACTAACTTTACTTACTATTTATTTAAATATTCTATAGGGAATATACCTAGTTTTTTATATAAACCTTATTAAGGGAGCAGCTTTTAATCTACTATTATTATAATAGCTAGCTAATTCTAAACTAAGCTTAATACTCCTGCTTTATAAAAATAATCTAGATTTAGTAAAATATAAGGTTAAGGAAATAGTAATAGCAAGAAATGCCTAAGGATAAGGTAATTAATAGTATATATTAGTTAAATAAGTAGGTTATATTTAGCTAATATAAGAACCCTTAGAAAGTTTTTTGAATATAATAGTACTAAAGCAGTATAAGGTATAATAAGGCAATATATATAGTAATAATAGGCCTAAGAGAAGGCGTCTTAAGGGTAAGAAGGGGGTTATATAATAGATTTAAGCTTAAAGCTTAGATCTATATAGCTAAAGAGTAAATGACTTTATATAAGCAATATGTAAGCAGTTTAGGCCTTAGTTATATATATAACTATAAAGGCAGAGATATTAAAATTAAATAGATCTTTTTCTTCTTTTCTTTTTTATAAATATTATTCTTATTTAAGTTACTAGCTCTGCAGTAGCATTCTAGCGAGACCATAACAAAATAATATATATTAAGGTTTTACTAAAATACTACTATAAAGCTAGTAACTTAAATAAGAATATTATTTATAAAAAAGAAAAAAAGGAAAAGATTTAT
>AFQZ01000673.1:0-27837 GCA_000222935.2 Aciculosporium take MAFF-241224 | reverse complement strand
TTACAGAGGTGAAATACCTCGGTTTTATCGTGGAAGCGGGGAAGGCTATTCGCCCTGACCCAGAAAAGATTGCGGCTATACGGGATTGGGAGTCACCTCGAACGGTCCGTGGGGTGCGGAGTTTCTTAGGCTTTGCGAATTTTTATCGGGAGTTTATCGACAACTTCTCGGACCTTACGGGCCCCCTAACCGACCTCACCAAGAAGGCTGCCAGGTTTTATTGGTCCCCGGAACGCGAAAAGGCATTTCAGGCGCTTAAAGCCGCCTTTATTTCGTCTCTAATTCTTGCACAATAGGATCCCGACTTAGAGACGCGGGTGGAGGCTAACTCTTCTAACGAGGCTATAGGCGGATGCCTCTCCTAACGCGATTCGGAGGGAGTATGGAGGCCAGTGGCATACCACTCGGCGCGACTATCGGCTGCGTAGCGGAATTATACAATTCACGACAAGGAGCTCTCTAGCATTATTTCCTGCCTAAAGGCGTGGTCAGCTGAGCTGAGGAGCGTAGCCCAGCCATTTATAATCCTTACAGACCATAAGAACCTGGAGTATTTTACGGCCCCCCGAGAGATGTCCGAGAGGCAAGCAAGATGGGCGGAAACATTATCCCTTTTTAATTATCACTTGCGCTATCGCCCAGGGACACAGGCAGGTCGGCCAGACGCTCTTTCCCGACGGGACCAAGATTAGGGCAAGGGGGGGCGGCAGGTAGGCCGCATGTTTCGCCCGATTCGCGAGACACTAGAGACAGTCCAAGAGACAGGAGCTGGCTCTATAACTCCGGTTGGGGTGCGTACGACAGGCGAGTTAGAGGAGAGTAATAATCAGGATGGGGACGACTTAGATGATCCAGGCATGACAGCGGGACCCGGTCCAGAAGATTTGAGTTCTCTCCTATTAGGCTCTAATTTGTTTCAGGATAGACAGCTCCAGGATCTTTGGGACCAAGGTGTTTCCGAGGACGGTCCGTACCGTATCCGACTGGGAGCAGTACTAACAGCGGAGCGGAAGTTTCCCGCGTCTGCAGAAACCCGCTTACAGATAGCGGACTGCACTTTAAACGCACAAGGAGCGCTACAATTTCGGGGACGGCTTTGGGTGCCTTATTATGAGCCTCTTACCACTTCGCTCATACAACGGGTCCACGACTTTCCCATGTTGGGCCACCCAGGGCGAAATACTACCTTCCAGGCGCTGTATAGGGATTACCACTGGGACGGGATGTCGAAGGACGTGGCGCAGTACGTCCGGAACTGTTACTGCTTTGGGGGGCGTAAGAGTTGACAACTTTGTTAGGGTTTGTTAAAGCCTATACCGGCCGCAGACCGTTATTGGTCACAGATCTCGGTGGATTTTATGACGGAGCTTCCAGCACGCGATGAGGCATCGCCACGCTTCCTGATGGTTATTACAGACCGTCTCTTAAAGTACGTACAGCTAGAGGCGATGACGAGTATGGCGGCCGAAGCGTGCGCGGAACGTTTTAAACATTGCTGGTGGCGCTTCCATGGATTTCCTCGCTAGATTATCTCTGATCGCGGTTCGGATTGGCTAAGTCGCTTCTGGACTGCGCTTTGCGAGCAGGTAGGTATCGAATAATTACTATCCACGTCCTACCATCCTCAAACAGACGGTGGCACAGAACGGGTGAATCAGAAGGTGCAGGCTGTTCTACGAGTAGTGGTTGCTTTTTTATAGCATGACTGGGCCGACTATTTACCGGCATGTTAAATGGCGCTTAACAACCGGATCTCTACAGTGACCGGTATGAGTGCGAACCGGGCGCTAAAGGGTTTCGATATGAAACTAGTCCAGCGCGTGCCGGACGAGACCGGAAGCCAAACCTCACCCAAGGGAAGAGCTATATTGTTCCTAGAAAACATCCGGGAGGGGACGGCTATGGCACAAGCTGCGATCGATTTTGCATAATAACGTCAGCAAGACACAGCGAACGTTTCCCGGCGCCCGGCGGAGCGATACGAAATAGGGGACTTTGTGTGGTTAAATCTTTGTTACATAAAGACGAACCGTCCTAGCCGAAAACTCGACTGGGTAAAGGCAAAGTATAAGGTCTTAGACACACCAACTCCGCTTACTGTCTGTTTAGATGTCCCGCGGGGGATATACCCGGTCTTTCATGTAGACCTTATTGAGAGGGCAGCCTCTGATCCGCTGCCATCGCAGTAACTAGCCGATTCTAGACCAGGTCCGACACTCCTGCTTTGCGAAGATAATCCGGATTTGGCAGAGTATGAGGTCGAGGGAATAGTGGCAGCAAGAAATGCCCGGGGACGGGGAAATCGACGGGATGTGTTAGTAAAATGGGTAGGTTACACCCAGCCAACATGGGAACCCTTAGAAAGTTTTTTGGATACGGTGGCACTAGAGCGGTACGAGGCACAATGGGGCGATGTACGCAGTAACGACGGGCCCGGGAGGAGGCGCCTCGGGGGCGAGAAGGGGGCTATGTAATGGATTCGAGCTTAGAGCTCGGATCTATGCAGCCGACGAGCGGACGACTTTACGTAAGCAATACGCGAGCGGTCCGGGCCCTAGTCGCACACACAACTATATAGGTAGAGATGGAGGATTAGTTAGATCTTTTCCTTCTCTTCTTCTCTATGAATATTATTCTCATTCAAGTCACTAGCTCTGCAGTTGCATCCTAGCGAGACCATAACAGATCTTTTCCTTCTCTTCTTCTCTATGAATATTATTCTCATTCAAGTCACTAGCTCTACAGTTGCATCCTAGCGAGACCATAACATATAATATTCATCCTTTATTTTCTACCCTAGAAACCTCAACGGATATAATACGGAGGTTATACTTACGATGGACGGGATTATGACAGATGCACTATAACCTAACACGGCAGCTGATCCGACTAAGACCAGCGCTATGCAGGAACTGCTATACCTCCGAAGTGCAGTAATAGCGCAGGAAACATTAAACAAAAACATGGTAAACGAAATTGCCTAGCTAAAACAATAGCTATAAACAGCATCTGCTTCGGCCGCATCTTACAAGACTGGTGCGGGCGCCTTGGGCGCAGGCGGACAACAGGTGACCTCCATAGAGGCAAAACCAAAGAGAAAACCTATTAATATGGGTAACCCCTACGAGGGGAACCGGATCGAATATCCGGCGTGGAGGAGCCTCTTGGCTCACAAACTGAAGGCGGATAGTGCCTTTATCGGGACTGATTAGGATAAGTGGTGTTTTATTTACTAATGCCTGTCAAGTCGGGTACGGGCCCGGGTCTCACCCTTCTTTAAAGTGGGAAAATCCATTAAGTACGACCCAAATGAGTTCCTGACATATCTTGACACTTTATTTCTGGATCCTTATCGAGAAGAGCGCGCCGCCGTCGAACTAGATCAGGTTGAACAACGACCTGGGGAGAAATTTAACGATTTTTTCGTCCGTTTTGAACAAAAGCTGGTCCTAGCAGGCGGGCATCATTGGGCAGAACCGATTAAACTGTCTAAACTACGCATAGCTTTGAATAAGAAGATACGAGACTGCTGCGTGGGACGGGACATCCCTTGTGCAGATTACTTCCGGGCAGTGGAGAGATTACGAAGCATTGCCCTTGATCTTGAATCTTACGAGATAGAAGAACGCTCTAAGGCCCGACGCCGCGTAACAACCGGATTCCCTTCGGCTGCGTCCCGGGATAAGGAAGGTAACGTGGAGATGACAGGCGTAAACGCTATGTCTTCTAAGACGCGTGCGAAGTGGGTTTCAGTAGAGGAGATACAATCTTGACATAATAACAAACAGTGTTTGCGCTGCAGAGTTGCCGGACATCGATCGAAGACGTGCCGCCTTCTCCCCGCGTGCCCTCCGAAGGTTAACATACGCACGGTTGACACAACGGTAACCCAGGACGGGTCTAAAGTTAAAGATGACTCGGAAAAAGACAGCCCCTAAGCTTAAGGCTCGGCGAGGGGGAGGAAGATGGCAGCCAGCCACTACATTCACTACAGAAGGCGTACGAACAGATAGAAAAGAAAATGAACTCTAATCCTTTTTTATTGCTAGTTTTATTTAATAAAATAGCCTTTGCTGATACACAAGTAGATAGTGGGTGTGATAGCTATGCTGCCGTGAGCGAATCCTTTGCACAGAGGATGGGGTTCCCAATGTTTCTATTAGCTTAACCTCGAACGATCTAAACGGCTGTTTTAATTAAGAAGCGAGGCCAGGATGGCTACTATCAGGGCGTAACTATGATATCTAGGGTTACCCGGTTTACTGCCGACGTGGACGGATGGAGTTTTCCAGTCTTAGCCTATGTGATCCCGGGTCTTACCTGATCGTGTATCTTAGGAACCCTGTGGCTGAAGCGATACGATATCGCGATTTACGCGGCTTAGGAATTACTAGTGGTCCGCTCTTTGGGAAACCTTCAGGTGCAGGCAACGTCCGCGAGGAAGGTAGCAACTCTAATAATTGCAGTATTAGGTTTAGTATACGCCGGGATAGCGCGACGAGCAGTGGCTAGGAAAGAAAAAGATATACAGTTTCTAGCCACTAGCTTACGAGATATAACCTTAATACTTGACATTTCTACACCCGAACCGGACCCGGTTAGGACGCTTCTAGATCGTCTGCCAGAAGAGCTCCAGGATTTTAAAGACCTGTTTAACAAGGAAAAGGCAAATGCATTGCCGCCACACAGAGGGACCGCAGATCACCATATTCGACTGCGGAAGAACCCCGATGGGACAGATCCTGAGCTTCCTTGGGCTCCCTTATATAATATGCCTCGGGAGCAGCTCTTAGAGATACGAAAGCAAATCGTGGACCTTATGGATAAAGGTTGGATACGAGCTAGCTCTTTATCGGCTGGGGCTCTAGTTTTACTTGTTAAGAAAGCGGGAGGGGGTTGGCGATTTTGCGTGGACTACCGGGCGTTAAATAAAGTTACGGCCTAGGATAGGTACCCCCTTCCTTTAATTAAGGAGACTCTTCGCTCCCTGGCCGGGGCAAGATACTTTACTAAGCTCGATGTCCGCGCAGCCTTCTATAAGCTATGGGTTGCCGAAGGGGACGAGCAGTTGACAGCGTTCCGGACGCGATTTGGTCTTTTTGAGTGGCTGGTTTGCCCTTTTGGTTTGGCAGGGGCGCCCGCGACTTTCCAACGATATATTAATAATGCCTTGGGGAACACGTTAGAAGACTTTGCAACGGCCTATCTGGATGATGTCCTTATTTATACTGGGGGTTCCAAGAAAGACCATATGGCCAAAGTACGGGAAGTCCTGCGACGGCTGGAATCTGCTGGGCTGCACCTAGATATTGATAAGTGTGCGTTTATGGTCACAGAGGTGAAATACCTCGGTTTTATTGTGGAAGCGGGGAAGGCTATTCGCCCTGACCCAGAAAAGATTGCGGCTATACGGGATTGGGAGTCACCTTGAACGGTCCGTGGGGTGCGGAGTTTCTTAGGCTTTGCGAATTTTTATTGGGAGTTTATCGACAACTTCTCGGACCTTGCAGGCCCCCTAACCGACCTCACCAAGAAGGCTGCCAGGTTTCATTGGTCCCTGGAACGCGAAAAGGCATTTCAGGCGCTTAAAGCCGCCTTTATTTCGTCTCTAATTCTTGCATAATGGGATCCTGACTTAGAGACGCGGGTGGAGGCTGACTCTTCTAACGAGGCCATAGGCAGATGCCTCTCCCAACGCGATTCGGAGGGAGTATGGAGGCCAGTGGCATACTACTCGGCGCGACTATCGGCTGCACAGCGGAATTATACAATTCACGACAAGGAGCTCTCTAGCATTATTTCCTGCCTAAAGGCGTGGTCAGCTGAGCTGAGGAGCATAGCCCAGCCATTTACAATCCTTACAGACCATAAGAACCTGGAGTATTTTACGGCCCCCTGAAAGATGTCCAAGAGGCAAGCAAGATAGGCGGAAACATTATCCCTTTTTAATTATCACTTGCGCTATCGCCCAGGGACACAGGCAGGTCGGCCAGACGCTCTTTCCCGACAGGACCAAGATCAGGGCAAGGGGGGGCGGCAGGTAGGCCGCATGTTTCGCCCGATTCGCGAGACACTAGAGACAGTCCAAGAGACAGGAGCTGGCTCTACGACTCCGGTTGGGGTGCGGATGACAGGCGAGTTAGAGGAGAGTAATAATTAGGACAGGGACGACTTAGACGATCCAGGTATAATAGCGGGACCCGGTCCAGAAGATTTGAGTTCTCTCCCATTAGGCTCTAATTTGTTTCAGGATAGACAGCTCCAGGATCTTTGGGACCAAGGTGTTTCCGAGGACGGTCCGTACCGTATCCAACTAGGAGCAGTACTAGCAGCGGAGCGGAAGTTTCCCGCGTCTGCAGAAACCCGCTCACAGATAGCGGACTGTACTTTAAACGCACAAGGAGCGCTACAATTTCGGGGACGGCTTTGGGTTCCTTATTATAAGCCTCTTACCACTTCGCTTATACAACGGGTCCACGACTCTCCTATGTTGGGCCACCCAGGGCGAAACACTACCTTCCAGGCGCTGTATAAGGATTACCACTGGGACGGGATGTCGAAGGATGTGGCGCAGTACGTCCGGAACTGTCACTGCTTTAGGGGGCGTAAGAGTTGACAACTTCGTCAGGGTTTATTAAAGCCTATACCGGCCGCAGACCGTTATTGGTCACAGATCTCGGTGGATTTTATGACGGAGCTTCCAGCACGCGATGAGGCATCGCTACGCTTTCTGATGGTTATTACAGACCGTCTCTCAAAGTACGTACAGCTAGAGGCAATGACGAGTATGGCGGCCGAAGCGTGCGCGGAACGTTTTAAACATTGCTGGTGGCGCTTCTATGGATTTCCTCGCCAGATTATCTCTGATCGCGGTTCGGATTGGCTAAGTCGCTTCTGGACTGCGCTTTGCGAGCGGGTAGGTATCGAATAATTACTATCCACGTCCCACCATCCTTAAACAGACGGTGGCATAGAACGGGTGAATCAGGAGGTGCAGGCTGTTCTACGAGTAGTGGTTGCTTTTTTATAGCATGACTGGGCCGACTATTTACCGGCATGTCAAATGGCGCTTAACAACCGGATCTCTACAGTGACCGGTATGAGTGCGAACCGGGCGCTAAAGGGTTTCGATATGGAACTAGTCCAGCGCGTGCCGGACGAGACCGGAAGCCAAACCTCACCCAAGGGAAGAGCTATATTGTTCCTAGAAAACATCCGGGAGGGGACGGCTATAGCACAAGCTGCGATCGATTTTGCACAACAACGTCAGCAAGACACAGCAAACGTTTCCCGGCGCCCAGCGGAGCGATACGAAATAAGGGACTTTGTGTAGTTAAATCTTCATTACATAAAGACAAACCGTCCTAGCCGAAAACTTGACTAGGTAAAGGCAAAGTATTAGGTCTTAGACACACTAACTCCGCTTACTGTCCGTTTAGATGTCCTGCGGGGGATATACCCGGTCTTTTATATAGACCTTATTGAGAGGGCAGCCTCTGATCCGCTGCCATTGCAGTAACTAGCTGATTCTAGACCAGCTCCGACACTCCTGCTTCGCGAAGATAATCCGGATTTAGCAGAGTATGAGGTCGAGGGAATAGTGGCAGCAAGAAATGCCCGGGGACGGGGAAATCGACGGGATGTGTTAGTAAAATGGGTAGGTTACACTCAGCTGACATGGGAACCCTTAGAAAGTTTTTTGGATACGGCGGCACTAGAGCGGTACGAGGCACAATGGGGCGATGTACGCAATAACGACGGGCCCGGGAGGAGGCGCCTTAGGGGCGAGAAGGGGGCTATGTAATGGATTCGAGCTTAGAGCTTGGATCTATGCAGCCGACGAGCGGACGACTTTACGTAAGCAATACGCGAGCGGTCCGGGCCCTAGTCGCACACATAACTATATAGGTAAAGACGTGAGGATTAGTTAGATCTTTTCCTTCTCTTCTTCTCTATGAATATTATTCTCATTTAAGTCACTAGCTCTGCAGTTGCATCCTAGCGAGACCATAACACTTATATAGAAATTACATATCTTTTTATTTAAGGCTATGTATAGTTTTAATAATTTAATAGAATCCGCCTATTTGCATCCTCTAGTAAGAACTAATTTTTATTTAAAACGGATAAAAAAATCATTAAATTTTTCGCTTAGGCATTGTTCTACTTAATTAAGTTTAGTAACAGTATATTCCTATTAATAAGGGTCTATAAATAAGGAGTTAAAATAGCCTAAAAAATCATCTAAGGAATAACTAAGGGTTTCTCTAGCCTTAAAGAAAAAAGCGACCCAGGCCCTGACCTTAGCCAACAGATATTAGTATATAAACACTATTTATCCTAAGCACTCCTAATAAAGTCGCTATTAGCTTACAGTTTATAAGCTAAGAGGCTGCACCATACCTAGTATTTAATTCAATTCCCATTATATAAGTTACCCATATTAAGGGGCTTCCTCTTAGGTTTTTTCTCTATTAGAGGATCTTATCCGCCTGCGCCTAAGGTGCCCGCACCCTAGGTAAAGGGTGTGGCTAAAGCAGTTATAATCCTAAGTTGTTTAGATAGTATTATAACTTAGTTAGCAGTGTTCTGGTTTATTTGCTTATATATAGCTATAATATGTTAAAGCCTTATTAATTCCTATATGGCGTCCATCCCTGCTAAATCGCCTGCTATATCAGGCTGTATTATGCCCTGTTGTGTTTTATTTATGTTGGAATCGCTCGTCTTAAGGATGGAAGGGATACACGATAGTGACCGGGAATTGTGGGTCATACGCACGATGCGCGTGCCCTGATTGGCTGGATCACTATGTCATGTGACCTAGGGCAGTACTATGGCCACAACACCACACTTCTGCATCGTCCCCCTCTTTTTCCTTTAGATAATTAAGAAGAATATAGACATTAGACCTTTGTTACCCCCCCGTTATTACTACAGCAATCACACCCTGTAAAACCAGCACTGATCAGTGGTTGTTATAACTACAGATTGGCTAGGAATTAACAGAAGAGACGAACTTCTGATATAACGCACTTATTTACTTAATTGCGCAGAATCCGTTGTTTGTGCTACCTAAAAGCAACTTTTTTTATTATCATTAACTTTTGCTACTTGTTTATGATTATTAAGAAAGTTTCTTTATGGAATTTACCCCTCATTATCGACTTGCTACTAGTTTATAATTAAAGTATCTTCTTTGCTGTCTATTACGGAGAAAACACTAAAAATGGCTTTAACTTCCACCACTAGAGCTGATCAACCTATCTAAGACTCCCTTCCTGCAAAACTCTAAAAGTATTCTAACTACTTTATAGAGAAATAGGCTAAAGCTAATGAATAAATTAACCCTAAAAAAGCTATAACTTCCGAACTCTATAATAAATTTGCATACTATATTGACTAGTACGAATCTAGTAACCAGCAAGGTACTAGGTTTCTGTTTATATACTAAGAAGACTTTAAAAGATGGAATGCTGACATTTTCAAGAAGATTACCCCTAAGGTTCGACAAGTACTTTGAGATATTCTTTAAGATCAAGGAATTAACACGCAAGAAGGATTGCAAAGACCAATCAACCATGTACTTGCTAATTTGGTTAGTATGGATAATTCTGTCTTCTTTCCTAATGGAAAGCTCCTGACAGGAAACAACACCATTAACACGTCAACGTTGATGATAACCTCACCTCCCCCTAACCCTCCTAACCCTCCTACTAAAGAAACAACAATAGAAATAACAATCCCCTCTCCCCTAGAATAACAAACTATATTGAAGGAAATCACCGATATAAACCAAAAAGCCTTAAACTCCCTTGCTAGAGTTTATAACAAGGAAAACAAGTATTCTGGAGCACTTTTCGACTTTATGTATCCTAAAGTCCTAATCTTCAAGGATATCTACACAGCATAAGGAATTTCGCCTAAGTTATACCCGTTTGCACTGTTAATAATGCTTACAGGCAATGCCTATAAGTATTACCTTGAGAAATTTAGCGGAAGACTCATTTCATTTAACACAATAACCAAGCAGATAAAGGAAAACTTTAAGACCAAAGAAAATCAAAAATTCTACTAAACACGATTTCAAGAGATAAAGTTTTATTGCGTCACAGCCGAAAATCCAATAAAGACTAAACTTAAATGTTTGGAATTGATGATTCAACAGCTCTTAGACCTATTCAATGGTCTTTACCCCCCCTCCGAGAAAGATATAATCCTTAGGCGCCAACTGGAAATATCTGTTTAAAATAGCCCCGAATTCAACCAGATAACCTACGTCCGAACCAATACCTATGAAGGCGTAGTTGGTGATATTCGCCGCTGCCTTACAACGAAAGATATGATAGAACCTGTTTCAAAATCATTTACAAGCCAATGGATTGCAAGAGAAAGCAAGTATTAACCTTAAAACACTACCCCGAGCACTGACATGGTCTTGTTTACCGACCGACGATATTCACGAGCTTCCTAACCCCAAAATAAAGCTGGATCTAAGAAATGCTTTATCTGTTGCAAAGAAGGATGTTAGTCAACTAACCATCCTATCTCTAAACAAAAGAAAGCAAAAGAAACTTAGTGGAGCAACTGAAGGCATAAATCCCCTTCTTCTGAACGCCAATTTCACGCATTCTTGTAAGCATTTGAAGGTGAAGACGAAGAGTTATTACCCCCGGACAGCAGGGATGAGAATAAACACGAAAAAGCTGCCTAGAACGCAGCATTCATCGCCTCTAAAGAAGAAAAAGCATAAAGCGATAGAGAAGCATAAGAAACCCTCACGTTCATGACTTTCTTTATACAAGCACCTAATCCCCCTCTCTTTTCTGCCTTAACCGTGAATTTCCTGCAAGATAACGCCTTCAAACACGCGTTATTTATTGAAGACCCTTACGACCGCAATACCGATGAAACCACACAAAAGCAGGTATTTCTTGTGGATTCACAATATACCGCGGAAACGTTTCACAGTATCCTCCTAGATACTAGAGCAGCCGGAATTTCAACTGCTGGCCAAGGTCAAGTTAAAGCCTTAATGCGCCTTATGACAGACCTTACGATCGAGCCTTCTTCTAACCAGAGAACCATTAACTTTAGTGCCGGAAGTGCGACCTTAAATGGCATTTTAAAGCTTCCCACGATCTTTGGTACAATTTCTTTCTATGTTCTTAATAGTGCCATGCCTTTCCTATATTCTATCACGGATATGGATAGAATGGGTGTCAAGCTTAATAATCTTAAGAACCTCCTTATCTAAGGAGAAAAGAAAGTACCTATCATTAGAAAATAGGGACATCCTTAGTGGACAATTAGTTCCCAAGAACCTGCCGTCTTTATGCTCTCAGAAGCAGAAATTTGCCAACTTCATTGTCGATTTGGCCACCCTTTAATCAACCGACTGCACAACCTTCTCGCTAAGGCCGGTGAAGATTTCAATAGAGCTGACATAGGAAAAATCACACACGCCTGTCACTAATGTCAGATAAACGCTAAGGCTCTGAGTAGATTTAAGTTCACTCTTAAAGACGATCTTGAATTCAACTATGAGGTCCTCGTCGACATTATGCAAATTAATAAAAAGCCTGTCCTCCATGTTATTAACTTAGTAACTTTATTTCAAGCCGCTCGCTTTCTTGGACCCTAATAACAGAAAGCTTAAGATATCTGGAACGCCCTTAAGGAATGTTGGATTGACACATATCTTGGTCCCCCAGACTGGATAGTCCACGATGCCGGAAGAAACTTCGCTTCTAGCGAATTCAGGTATTTGGCTTGACTATTGTTAATTAACATTGACGAAGTCCCCGTTAAAGCACACAACAGCATCGGAAAACTTGAGCAATATCACGCCCCTCTTCGAAGAGCGTATAATATCATTAAGACTAAAGCTTATGGTCTTCTCTTAAAAGAGCAGATGCTTTAGATGGCTGTTAAAGCAGTCAACGACTCCGCCGGCCCGAATGGCCTTATCCCGACCCTTTTAGTCTTTAGAACATATCTAAGGATGACAAACGATTCTCCCCTAAGCCTTAAAGTCGCTTAGAGAGCTAAGATGCTTTGAAAAGCAATGGACGAAGCAAGGCGCAGCCTTACAAGGCGTTAAGTTAATGATGCCCTCAACACTCGAAATGGCCTAATAACCCTGCCAACACATAATCTCCCCTTGAACTCTGATGTACGAGTTTATCGTGAGAAAGGTGGATGGACTGGTCCATACAAGCTTCTTTTAATGGAAGGAGAGACTTGTATTATTGAGATGCCTTACGGCCCTATAAAGTTTCAATCTACGGTTGTCAAGCCATACATTACTTCGCCAGAAGCAGAGACTTCTTATGAGGATGACCAAGCTCAAAATGAGGAAGCTACGGGAATAGCTTTAACCTCCTAAGAAGGGCGAGGCCTATGCCCAAACAACCCAGACCAGGAAAACGCCGAGATTGACGAGATTGTTCATGAGACTCCCCCCGACGAAATTGTTTACGAGACTTCCCCCAACGAAATTGTCCATAAGACTCCCCCCAATAACCCCATGAATCCAACACAAAGAGGCCGTGGAAGACCTCGGAAATACCCTCGACTAGAAGCTTTTCTTACAGAGAAAGAAAAGGCAGATTTTCAACTTGCAATTAACCTCTGCGCGCAAGGAAAGATAACCACGCCTGGAGAACCATTTAAACTCTCTGACAAGGCCGAGATTAACGCTCTACTAGCGAGAAATGTGTTTGAATTTGTTCAATTTGACCCTTAAAAGCATGGAAACGAGAGACTCTTTAGTTCACGAATGGTGCATGAGATTAAGGGCAAAGCAACCAATTCCCCGTACGAAAAATCGCGATGTGTCATTCAAGGCCATAGCGACCGTAGGAAAGAGGTTATCCTTACGCAGTCCCCGACGATTTAAAGAGCTAGCCAGAGGCTCATCGTCGCTCTTGCTCTATCACTAAAAAGAGAAGGCATTATGGCTTGGTTAAGGGATATTACCTAAGCATACGTGCAATCACAGACAAAGCTTAATCGTACGATTCTTACAAAGCTTCCAGCATAAATTGCACACCTCTACCCGCCAGATGTCATCATGGTTGTGATAAAGCCGCTATACGGAATAGCAGAAGCAGGCACGCATTGGTGGTCAATGTATTTTAATCATCATCGCCAAAAACTCCAGATGATTACTTCTACCTACGACCTATGTTTACTCATTTCTTTAAAGGAAAGCTCTTGTTTTGGACTTATTAGAATGCAGACCAATGACACGTTAGGCCTTAGTAATACTGAATTCTTCGATCGTGAAGAAGTTGAATTGAAAAATGCCGGATTTCTCGCAAAGCCAAAGCAATGCCTAGAGAAATCGATACCGTTGATGTTTAATGGTTGCATTTTAAGCGAAGCCGACGATAACATCTTCTTCCTACAATAAAAGGCATAAGGAAAGAAGTTGTCAGAAGTCAACCAGGATAATTAAGCTTAATATGTTGAGCAGAGGGCTTGAGGTGCATACATTGCTCTCATCTGCTAACCCGAAGCTTTTTATGATCTTTCTGTTACCGCCTAAAGTCAATAACCAGAACCTGACGATGTGACGAAGCTTAACAAGAGGCTTAAGTGGCAAATTGACAATCAGACTCGTGGACTTCGCTACGTGCCTCTCTTACTAGAAAATGCCTCCCTCTATGTTTTTGTCGATGGCTCCTTTGCTAATAACAAAGACCTTAGCTCGCAAATTGGCTACGTGATTATTCTCGGGAATGAGAAAAGGAACGTCAACGCCTCTAAATTCACGCTTATAGGCAATATCGTGACCTATAGCTTTATGAAATCTAAAAGAGTCACGAGGAGCGCCTTAGCATCAGAGCTGTACGGAATGGTCTAAGGAGTCGATATTGCTTACGCAATGAGTATAACTTTGAGGATCATTACCAATTGATTGAACAAGCTGAACATCCTGATTGTGATATGCACTGACTCTTTTTCATTATATGAGTGTATTGTTAAGTTAGGCACTATAAAGGAGAAAAGGCTTATGATTAATATTATAGCGCTGTGATAGTTATATGAGCGAAGGGAAATCGCGGAAATCCGATGGATAAATGGCTATGATAACCTTGCCAACGCGATGACAAAGGCTTCCCTAAATAGAAGCCTTGAGACCTTCGTGACTAAGAATGAGGCTCGGATTTGAGTGGAAGGTTGGGTAAAGAGACCGGTATTAAGCGTTGAAGCCAAAGCTGCTTAAGCGCGCGACAAAGAGTTTAAATTCGATAAATCTGAACGCAATTGATTGAGGGACTTTAAGGATGCTCTGGACTAGGGAAAAGTCATTTATTTAGTGTTTTAGAGCGATTTCTCTTTTTCAACAAAGAGAGAGTTTGCGAGTGTTGGAATCGCTCGTCTTAAGGATGGAAGGGATACACGATAGTAACCGGGAATTGTGGGTCATACGCACGATGCGCGTGCCCTGATTAGCTGGATTACTATGTCATGTGACCTAGGGCAGTACTGTAGCCACAACACCACACTTCTGCATCGTCCCCCTCTTTTTCCTTTAGATAATTAAGAAGAATATAGACATCAGACCTTTGTTACCCCCCCGTTATTGCTGCAGCAATCACACCCTGTGAAACCAGCAATTTATATTAAATGTTACCTCTCTATAAAACCCGTAAAGGTTTCTGAAATAAAGATAAAAGGAAGAAGATTATATATTATAGTCTAGCTAATGTGTAACTGTAGTATTAGTAACTATAAATAAGAATAATCTTCTTAGGGGAGAAGAAAAAGAAAAGATCTATAATCCTTCTAGAACTCCTGCCTTTATAGCTTATCTTATTTACTATTATATAGCCTAAGTAAAGAGGCTAGAGTAAGATAGACCTAAATACATATAAGGTCCGATTAGCTAGCGTAAAGCTTAAGTTAAAAGGCCAACTTAGATATTGCTTATATAGCTTGTAAAGTCTGGCTTTTATAATGTGGTCATTCTTCCGACTGTAAAGATCCGAGCCTTAAGCTTGAATCCATCACAGTCCTCTATGTTATTAACTCAGCAACTTTATTTCAAGCCGCTTGCTTTCTTAGACCCTAATAATAAAAAGCTTAAGATATCTAGAACGCCCTTAAGAAATGTTAGATTGACACATATCTTAGTCCCCTAGACTAGATAGTCCATAATGCTAGAAGAAACTTTACTTTTAGTAAATTTAGGCATTTAGCTTAACTATTATTAATTAACATTAATAAAGTCCCTGTTAAAGCATATAATAGCATTAGAAAACTTAAGCAATATTACGCCTTTCTTTAAAGAGTATATGTTATGGTCTCGCTAGGATGCAACTGTAGAGCTAGTGACTTGAATAAGAATAATATTTATAGAGAAGAAGAGAAGGAAAAGATCTAACTAATCCTTACGTTTCTACCTATATAGTTGTATGTGCAACTAGGGCCCGGACTGCTTACATATTGCTTACGTAAAGTTGTCTGCTTATTAGCTGCATAGATCTGAGCTCTAAGCTTAAATCCATTACATAGCCCCCTTTTCGCCCCTAAGGCGCCTCCTCCTAGGCCTGTTGTTACTGTGTATATTACCCTATTTTGCCTTGTACCGCTTTAGTGCTGCTGTATCTAAAAAACTTTCTAAGGGTTCTTATGTTAGCTAAGTGTAACCTACTTATTTTACTAATATATCCTGTTGATTTCCCTGTCCCTAGGCATTTCTTACTGCTACTATTCCCTTAACCTTATACTCTGCTAAATCCGGATTATCTTTACAAAGCAGGAGTGTCGGACCTGGTCTAGAATTAGCTAGTTACTGTAATGGCAGCGGATTAGAGGCTGCCCTCTTAATAAGGTTTATATAAAAGACCGGGTGTATCCCCTATAGGACATCTAAACAGATAGTAAGCAGAGTTAGTATATTTAAGACCTTATACTTTGCCTTTACCTAGTTAAGTTTTTAGCTAGGACGGTTTATCTTTATATAATAAAGATTTAACCACATAAAGTCCCTTATTTTATATTGCTCCGCCGGGCGCTGGGAAACGTTCGCTGTGTCTTGCTAATGTTATTATGTAAAATTAATTACAGTTTATGCCATAGCCATCCTCTCCTAGATGTTTTCTAGGAATAATATAGCTTTTCCCTTAGGTGAGGTTTGGCTTCTGGTCTTGTTTAATATGTGCTAGACTAGTTTTATATTAAAACCCTTTAGCGCTTAGTTTATACTTATACTAGTTACTGTAGAGATCTGGTTGTTAAGCGCTATTTGACATGCTAGTAAATAGTCGGCCTAGTTATACTATAAAAAAGCAACTATTACTTATAGAACAGCCTGCACCTTCTAATTTACTTATTCTATGCTACTGTCTGTTTAAGGATAGTAGGATGTAAATAGTAATTATTTAATACCTACCTGCTTGCAAAGTGTAGTCTAGAAGCGACTTAGCTAATCCAAACTGTAATTAAAGATAATCTGGCAAGGAAATCCATAGAAGCACTACTAGTAATGTTTAAAACGTTTTACGCACGCTTTGGCCGCCATACTTATTATTACCTTTAGCTGTATGTACTTTAAGAGACGGTCTGTAATAACTATTAGGAAGCGTGGTAATGCCTTATTGCGTGCTAGAAGCTCTGTTATAAAATCCACTGAGATCTGTGACCAATAACAGTCTGCGGCCGGTATAGGCTTTAATAAACCCTAACGAAGTTATTAACTCTTATGCCCCCTAAAATAGTAATAGTTCTAGACGTACTACGCCATATCCTTTGACATCCCGTCCTAGTAGTAATCCCTATATAGTACCTAGAAGGTAGTGTTTTGCCCTGGGTGGCCTAACATGGGAGAGTTATAGACCTATTATATAAGTAAAGTAGTAAGAGGCTTATAATAAGGCACCTAAAGCTGTCCCTAAAATTGTAGCGCTCCTTATGTATTTAAAGTGTAGTTTGCTATCTATAAGCAGGTTTCTGTAAACACAGGAAACTTCCGCTCTGCTACTAGTACTGCTCCTAGTTAGATATAGTACGGACTGTTCTTAAAAACACCTTGGTTCTAAAGATCCTAGAGCTGTCTATCCTAAAATAAATTAGAGCTTAATAGGAGAGAACTTAAATCTTCTAGACCGGGTCCTGCTATTATGCCTGGATTATTTAAGTTATTTTTATCCTAATTATTACTCTCCTTTAACTCGCCTATCGTCTGCACCCTAACTGGAGTTATAAAGCCAGCTCCTGTCTCTTAGACTGTCTTTAGTGTCTTATAAATTAGGCAAAACATGCAGCCTACCTGCTGCCCCCCCTTGCCTTAATCTTGGTTCTATTGGGAAAGAGCGTCTGGCCGACCTGCCTGTGTCCCTGGGCAATAGTGCAAGTAATAATTAAAAAGGGATAATGTTTCTGCTTATCTTGCTTGCCTCTTAGATATCTCTTAGGGGGCCGTAAAATACTCCAGGTTCTTATAGTCTGTAAGGATTGTAAATGGCTGGGCTATGCTCCTTAGCTTAGCTAACCACGCCTTTAGGCAGGAAATAATACTAGAGAGCTCCTTGTTATAAATTATATAATTCCGCTATACAGCCAATAGTCGCGCCAAGTGGTATGCTACTAGCCTCCATACTCCCTCTAAATTGCGTTAGGAAAGGCATTTGCCTATGGCCTTATTAGAAGAGTTAGCCTTTACCTGTATCTTTAAGTCGGGATCCTATTATATAAGAATTAGAAACGAAATAAAGGCGGCTTTAAGCGCCTAAAATGCCTTTTTGCGTTCTAGGGACTAATAAAACCTAGCAGCCTTCTTAGTAAGGTCGGTTAGGGGGCCCGCGAGGTCTGAGAAGTTGTTAATAAACTCCTAATAAAAATTTATAAAGCCTAAGAAACTCTGCACCCTACAGACCATTTAAGGTGACTCCTAATCCTATATAGCCGCAATCTTTTCTAGGTTAGAGCAAATAGCCTTCCCTGCTTCTACAATAAAACCGAGGTATTTCACCTCTGTGACTATAAACGCATACTTATTAATATCTAGGTGCAGCCTAGCAGATTCCAGCCGTTGTAGGACTTCCTATACTTTGGCTATATAGTCTTTCTTAGAACCCCTAGTATAAATAAGGACATCATCTAGATAGGCCGTTGCAAAGTCTCCTAACGTATTCCCCAAGGCATTATTAATATATTGTTGGAAAGTCGCGGGCGCCCCTGCCAAACTAAAAGGGCAAACCAGCCACTTAAAAAGACCAAATTGCGTCCGGAACGCTGTTAACTGCTTGTCCCCTTTAGCAACCTATAGCTTATAAAAGGCTATGCAGACATTAAGCTTAGTAAAGTATCTTGCCCTAGCTAGGGAGTAAAGAGTCTCCTTAATTAAAGGAAGGGGGTACCTATCCTGGGCTATAACTTTATTTAATGCCTGGTAGTTTACGTAAAATTGCCAACCCCCTCCCGCTTTCTTAATAAGTAAAACTAGAGCCCTAGCCGATGAAGAGCTAGCTTATATCTAACCTTTATCCATAAGGTCTATAATTTGCTTTTATATCTCTAAGAGCTGCTCCTAAGGCATATTATATAAGGGAGCCTAAGGAAGCTTAGGATCTGTCCTATTGGGGTTCTTCCGCAGTTGAATATAGTAATCTGCGGTCCCTCTGTGTAGCGGTAATACATTTACCTTTTCCTTGTTAAACAGGTCTTTAAAATCCTGGAGCTCTTCTGGCAAACAATCTAGAAGCGTCCTAACTGGGTCCGGTTTAGGTGTAAAAATGTCGAGTATTAAGGTTATATCTTATAAGCTAGTGGCTAGAAACTGTATATTTTTTTCTTTCCTAGCCACTGCTTGTTGTGCTATTCTAGCATATACTAAACCTAATACTATAATTATTAGAGTTGCTACCTTCCTTGCGGACGTTGCCTACACCTAAAGGTTTCCTAAAAAGCGGACCACTAGTAATTCCTAAGCCGTATAAATCGCAATATTATATCGCTTTAGCCACGGGGTTCTTAAGATGCACGATTGGGTAAGACCCGGGATTATATAGGCTAAGACTGGAAAACTCTATTTGTCTACATTAGCAGTAAACCAGGTAACCCTGGATATTATAGTTATGCCCTAGTAGTAGCCATCCTGGCCTTGCTTCTTAATTAAAACAGCCGTTTAGATCGTTTAAGGTTAAGCTAATAGAAACATTAAGAACCCTATCCTTTATGCAAAGGATTTGCTTATAGTAGTATAGCTATTATACCTACTATCTACTTATATATTGGCAAAGGCTATTTTATTAAATAGAACTAGTAATAAAAAAGGATTAGAGTTTATTTTCTTTTCTATCTGTTTATATGCCTTTTGTAGTAAATGTAGTAGCTAACTACTATCTTCCTCCCCCTTACTAAGCCTTAAGCTTAGGGGCTGTCTTTTTCTAAGTTGTCTTTAACTTCAGACCCGTCCTGGGTTACTGTTGTATTAACTGTATATATGTTAACCTTTAGAGGGTGCGTGGGGAGAAGGCGGCACGTCTTTAATTAATGTCCGGCAACTCCGCAGCGTAAACACTGTTTGTTATTATGTTAAGATTGTATCTCCTCTGCTAAAACCTACTTTGCACGCGTCTTAGAAGACGTAGTGTTTATGCCTGTTATCTCTACGTTGCCTTCCTTATCCTGGGATACAGCCGAAGGGAATCCGGTTGTTATGTGGCGTCGGGCCTTAAAGCGTTTTTCTATCTTGTAAGATTTAAGATTAAGGGCAATGCTTCGTAATCTCTCTACTACCCGGAAGTAATTTACACGAGGGATGTCCCGTCCTATGCAGTAGTCTTGTATTTTCTTATTTAAAGCTATGTATAGTTTAGATAGTTTAATCGGTTCTGCCTAATAATGCCTGCCTACTAGGACTAGCTTTTATTTAAAACGGACGAAAAAATCATTAAATTTCTCTCTAGGTTATTGTTTAACCTGATTTAGTTTAATAGCAGTGTGCTCTTCTTAATAAGGATTTAGAAATAAAGTGTTAAGATATGTTAGGAACTCATTTAGGTCGTACTTAATGGATTTTCCCACTTTAAAGAAGGGTGAGACCCGGGCCTGTACCCGACTTAACAGGTATTGGTAAATAAAACACTACTTATTCTGATTAGTCCTAATAAAGGCACTATCCGCCTTTAATTTGTGAGCTAAGAGGCTCCTCTATACTGGATATTCGATCCGGTTCCCCTCGTAGGGGTTACCTATATTAATAGGTTTTCTCTTTAGTTTTGCCTCTATAGAGGTCACCTGTTGTCCGCCTGCGCCCAAGGTGCCTGCACTAGTTTTATAAGATGCAGCTAAAGTGGATGCTGTTTGTAGCTATTATTTTAGCTAGGTAATTTCGTTTACTATATTTTTATTTAATATTTCCTGCACTACTACTGCACTTTAGAGGTATAGTAGTTCCTATATAGCGCTGGTCTCAGCCGGATCAGCTGCCGTATTAGGTTGCAGCGCATCTGTTATAATCCCATTTATTATAAGTGTAACCTCTGTATTATATCTGTTAAGGTTTCTAGGGTAGAAAATAAAGGATAAATATTATATGTTATAGTCTTGCTAGGATGTAACTGCAGAGCTAGTGACTTAAATAAGAATAATATTTATAAAGAAGAAGAGAAGGAAAAGATCTAACTAATCCTTATATCTCTACCTATATAGTTGTGTGTGCGACTAGGGCCCGGACTGCTTGCGTATTGCTTACGTAAAGTCGTCTGCTCGTCGGCTGCATAGATCCGAGCTCTAAGCTTGAATCCATTATAGTATATAATATTATTAAGACTAAAGCTTACGGTCTTCTCTTAAAAGAGTAAATGCTTTAAATAGCTATTAAAGCAGTTAACAACTCTGCCGGCCTAAATGGCCTTATCCCTACCCTCTTAGTCTTTAAAACCTACCTAAGGATAATAAATGATTCCCCCTTAAGCTTTATAATCGCCTAAAGAGCTAAAATGCTTTAGAAAGTAATGGATAAAGCAAGACGCAGTCTTATAAGGCACTAAGTTAATAATGCCCTTAACACTTAAAATGGCCTAATAACCCTGCTAATACATAATCTCCCCTTAAACTCTAATGTATAAGTTTATTATAAGAAAGGTAAATAGACTAGCCTATATAAGCTTCTTTTAATAGAAGGAGAGACTTATATTATTAAGATGCCTTATAGTACTATAAAGTTTTGATCTACGGTTATTAAACCATACATTACTTCGCCAGAAGCAGAGACTTCTTATAAGAATAACTAAGCTTAAAATAAGGAAGCTATGGAAATAGATTTAACTTCCTAAGAAGGGCAAGGCCTATGCCTAAACAACCTAAACCAGGAAAACGCCGAGATTAATAAAATTGTTCACAAGACTTCCCCTGATGAAATTGTTTATAAGAATCCCCCTAATAACCCTATAAATCTAATATAAAGAGGCCGTAGAAGACCTCGGAAATACCCTTAACTAGAAGCTTTCCTTACAGAGAAAGAAAAGGCAGATTTTAAACTTATAATTAACCTCTATACGCAAGGAAGGATAACCACGCCTAGAGAACCATTTAAACTCTCTGATAAGGCTGAGATTAATGCTTTACTAGCAAGAAATATATTTGAATTTGTTTAATTTAACCCTTAATGTAATGGATTCGAGCTTAGAGCTCGGATCTATGCAGCCGACGAGCGGACGACTTTACGTAAGCAATACGCAAGCGGTTCGGGCCCTAGTCGTACACATAACTATATAGGTAGAGACGTGAGGATTAGTTAGATCTTTTCCTTCTTTTCTTCTTTATAAATATTATTCTTATTTAAGTTACTAGCTCTGTAGTTGTATCCTAGTAAGACTATAACATATAATATTCATCCTTTATTTTCTACCCTAGAAACCTTAATAGATATAATACGGAGGTTATACTTATAATGGACGGGATTATAACAGATGCGCTGTAACCTAATATAGCAGCTGATCTAGCTGAGACTAGTGCTATGCAGGAACTACTATACCTCTAAAGTGTAGTAGTAGCATAGGAAATATTAAACAAAAACATAGTAAATGAAATTGCCTAGCTAAAATAATAGCTACGAATAGCATCCGCTTTGGCCGCATCTTACAAGACTAGTGCGGGTGCCTTAGGCACAAGCGGACAACAGGTAACCTCTATAGAGGCAAAACCAAAGAGAAAACCTATTAACATAGGTGACCCCTACAAGGGGAACCGGATTAAATATCCGGCGTAAAGGAGCCTCTTGGCTTACAAACTGGAGGCAGATAGTGCCTTTATTAGGACTAATTAGAATAAGTAGTGTTTTATTTACTAATGCCTGTTGAGTCAGGTACGGGCCCGGGTCTTACCCTTTTTTGAAGTAGGAAAATCCATTAAGTATGACCTAAATGAGTTCCTGACATATCTTAACACTTTATTTCTGGATCCTTATTGAGAAGAGCGTGCTGCTGTTGAACTAGATTAGGTTGAACAACGACCTGGAGAGAAATTTAATGATTTTTTCGTCTGTTTTAAACAAAAGCTAGTCCTAGCAGGCGGGCATTATTAGGCAGAACCGATTAAACTGTCTAAACTACGCATAGCTTTAAATAAGAAGATGTGAGACTGCTGTGTGGGACGGGACATCCCTCATGCAGATTACTTCCGGGCAGTGGAGAGATTATAAAGCATTGCCCTTAATCTTAAATCTTATGAGATAAAAGAATGCTCTAAGGCCTAACGCTATGTAACAACCGGATTCCCTTTAGCTGCGTCCTGGGATAAGGAAGGCAATGTAGAGATAACAGGCATAAACGCTATGTTTTCTAAAATACGTGCGAAGTGGGTTTTAGCAGAGGAGATATAATCTTAATGTGATAACAAATAGTGTTTATACTGTAGAGTTGCTGGATATTAATCGAAAACGTGCCGCCTTCTCCCTGCGCGCCCTCTAAAGGTTAATATACGCACGGTTAACATAATAGTGATCTAGGACGGGTCTGAAGTTAAAGACAACTTAGAAAAAGACAGCCCCTAAGCTTAAGGCTTAGCAAGGGGGAGGAAGATAGCAGTCAGCTACTATATTTACTATAGAAGGCATACAAACAGATAAAAAAGAAAATAAACTCTAATCCTTTTTTATTGCTAGTTTTATTTAATAAAATAGCCTTTGCTGATATATAAGTAGATAGTGGGTGTAATAGCTATGCTACTGTGAGCGAATCCTTTGTATAGAGGATAGGGTTCCTAATGTTTTTATTAGCTTAACCTTAAACAATCTAAATAGCTGTTTTGATTAAGAAGTAAGGCTAGGATGGCTACTACTAGGGCGTAACTATAATATCCAGGGTTACCTGGTTTACTGCCAATGTGGATGGATGGAGTTTTCTAGTCTTAGCCTATGTGATCCCGGGTCTTACCTGATCGTGCATCTTAGGAACCCTGTGGCTAAAGCAATACGATATTGCAATTTATACGGCTTAGGAATTACTAGTGGTCTGCTCTTTAGGAAACCTTTAGGTGCAGGCAACGTCCGCGAGGAAGGTAGCAACTCTAATAATTACAGTATTAGGTTTAGTATACGCTGGGATAGCGCAACAAGCAGTGGCTAGAAAAGAAAAAGATATATAATTTCTAGCTACTAGCTTACGAGATATAACCTTAATACTTGACATTTTTACACCCGAACCGGACCCGGTTAGGACGCTTCTAGATTGTCTGCCAGAAGAGCTCTAGAATTTTAAAGACCTGTTTGATAAGGAAAAGGCAAATATATTACTACTATATAGAGGGACTGTAGATTACTATATTCGACTACGGAAGAACCCCGATGGGACAGATCCTGAGCTTTCTTGGGCTCCCTTATATAATATGCCTTAGGAGCAGCTCTTAAAGATACAAAAGCAAATCGTGGACCTTATGGATAAAGGTTGGATAAGAGCTAGCTCTTTATTGGCTAGGGCTCTAGTTTTACTTGTTAAGAAAGCGGGAGGGGGTTAGCGATTTTGTATGGACTACCGGGCGTTAAATAAAGTTATGGCCTAGGATAGGTACCCCCTTCCTTTAATTAAGGAGACTCTTTGCTTCCTGGCTAGGGCAAGATACTTTACTAAGCTTAATGTCCATACAGCCTTTTATAAGCTATAGGTTGCTAAAGGGGACGAGCAGTTAACAGCGTTCTGGACGCGATTTGGTCTTTTTGAGTGGCTGGTTTGCCCTTTTAGTTTAGCAGGGGCGCCCGCAACTTTCTAACGATATATTAATAATGCCTTGGGAAACACGTTAGGAGACTTTGCAACGGCCTATCTGGATGATGTCCTTATTTATACTAGGGGTTCTAAGAAAGACCATATGGCTAAAGTACGGGAAGTCCTATAATGGCTGGAATCTGCTGGGCTGCACCTAGATATTAATAAGTATGCGTTTATGGTTACAGAGGTGAAATACCTTGGTTTTATTATAGAAGCGGGGAAGGCTATTCGCCCTGACCCAGAAAAGATTGCGGCTATACGGGATTAGGAGTTACCTTAAACGGTCCGTGGGGTACGGAGTTTCTTAGGCTTTACGAATTTTTATTGGGAGTTTATTGACAACTTCTTGGACC
Organism: Aciculosporium take MAFF-241224; assembly: GCA_000222935.2. NCBI lineage: Eukaryota > Fungi > Ascomycota > Sordariomycetes > Hypocreales > Clavicipitaceae > Aciculosporium > Aciculosporium take. The sequence continues at coordinate 3,260 of AFQZ01000673.1, read as the reverse complement.
TTGCGGGCCCCCTAACCGACCTTACTAAGAAGGCTGCCAGGTTTTATTGGTCCTTGGAACGCGAAAAGGCATTTTAGGCGCTTAAAGCCGCCTTTATTTTGTCTCTAATTCTTGTATAATGGGATCCCGACTTAGAGACGCGGGTGGAGGCTGACTCTTTTAATAAGGCCATAGGCGGATGCCTCTCTTAACGCGATTTAGAGGGAGTATGGAGGCTAGTGGCATACCACTTAGCGTGACTATCAGCTGCGTAGCGGAATTATATAATTCACAATAAGGAGCTCTTTAGTATTATTTCCTGCCTAAAGGCGTGGTTAGCTGAGCTGAGGAGCGTAGCCCAGCCATTTATAATCCTTACAGACCATAAGAACCTGGAGTATTTTACGGCCCCCTGAGAGATGTCTAAGAGGCAAGCAAGATGGGCAGAAACATTATCCCTTTTTAATTATTACTTGTGCTATTGCCCAGGGACATAGGCAGGTTAGCCAGACGCTCTTTCCCAATAGGACCAAGATTAGGGCAAGGGGGGGCGGCAGGTAGGCCGTATGTTTTGCCTAATTCGTAAGACACTAGAGACAGTCTAAGAGACAGGAGCTGGCTTTATAACTCTGGTTAGGGTGCGGACAACAGGCGAGTTAGAGGAGAGTAATAATTAGGATAAGGACGACTTAGACGATCTAGGCATGATAGCGGGACCTGGTCTAGAAGATTTAAGTTCTTTCTTATTAGGCTTTAATTTGTTTTAGGATAGACAGCTCTAGAATCTTTAGGACTAAGGTGTTTCTAAGGATAGTCTGTATTATATCTAACTAGGAGCAGTACTAGCAGCGGAGCGGAAGTTTCCTATGTCTGTAGAAACCCGCTTATAGATAGCAGACTGTACTTTAAATGTATAAGGAGCGCTATAATTTTAGGGATAGCTTTGGGTGCCTTATTATAAGCCTCTTACTACTTTGCTTATATAACGGGTCTATGACTCTCCTATGTTAGGCTACCCAGGGCGAAACACTACCTTCTAGGCGCTGTATAGGGATTACTACTAGGACGGGATGTTAAAGGATGTGGCGTAATACGTCTGGAACTGTTACTGCTTTAGGGGGCGTAAGAGTCAACAACTTTGTCAGGGTTTGTTAAAGCCTATACCGGCTGTAGACCGTTATTAGTCACAGATCTTAGTGGATTTTATAACGGAGCTTCTAGCATGCAATAAGGCATTGCCACGCTTCCTAATGGTTATTACAGACCGTCTCTCAAAGTACATATAGCTAGAGGCAATGATGAGTATGGCGGCCGAAGCGTGCGTGGAACGTTTTAAACATTACTGGTGGCGCTTCTATGGATTTCCTTACTAGATTATCTCTGATCGCGGTTTGGATTAGCTAAGTTGCTTCTGGACTGCGCTTTACAAGCAGGTAGGTATTAAATAATTACTATTTACGTCCTACTATCCTTAAATAAATAGTGGCACAGAACGGGTAAATTAGAAGGTATAGGCTGTTCTATAAGTAGTGGTTGCTTTTTTATAGTATGACTGGGCTGACTATTTACTAGCATGTTAAATGGCGCTTAATAACTGGATCTCTATAGTGACCGGTATGAGTGCAAACTGGGCGCTAAAGGGTTTTAATATGGAACTAGTTTAGCGCGTGCTGGACGAGACTAGAAGCTAAACCTTACCTAAGGGAAGAGCTATATTGTTCCTAGAAAACATTTAGAAGGGGATGGCTATGGCATAAGCTGCAATCGATTTTGCATAATAACGTTAGCAAGACATAGCGAACGTTTCCTGGCGCCCGGCGGAGCAATACGAAATAGAGGACTTTATATAGTTAAATCTTTATTATATAAAGACAAACCGTCCTAGCTGAAAACTTAACTGGGTAAAGGCAAAGTATAAGGTCTTAGATACACTAACTCTGCTTACTATCTGTTTAGATGTCCTATGGGGGATATACCTGGTCTTTTATATAGACCTTATTAAGAGGGCAGCCTCTAATCCGCTGCTATTATAGTAACTAGCCGATTCTAGACCAGGTCTAATACTCCTGCTTTGCGAAGATAATCCGGATTTGGTAGAGTATAAGGTTAAGGGAATAGTGGTAGTAAGAAATGCCTAGGGACGGGGAAATTAACGGGATGTGTTAGTAAAATGGGTAGGTTATACTTAGCTAACATGGGAACCTTTAGAAAGTTTTTTGGATATGGCGGCACTAGAGCGGTATGAGGCATAATGGGGTAATGTATGTAGTAACAACGGGCCCGGGAGGAGGCGCCTTAGGGGCGAGAAGGGGGCTATATAATGGATTTAAGCTTAGAGCTCGGATTTATGCAGCTAATAAGCAGACGACTTTACGTAAGCAATACGCAAGCGGTCCGGGCCCTAGTCGCATACACAACTATATAGGTAGAGATGTAAGGATTAGTTAGATCTTTTCCTTCTCTTCTTCTTTATGAATATTATTCTCATTCAAGTTACTAGCTCTGCAGTTGCATCCTAGCGAGACCATAACACTTAAAAGCATAAAAGCAAGAGACTCTTTAGTTTATAAATAATGCATAAGGTTAAGGGCAAAGCAACCAATTCCCTATATGAAAAATCGCAATGTGTTATTTAAGGCTATAGCGACCGTGGGAAAGAGATCATCCTTATGCAGTCCCTGATGATTTAAAGAGCTAGCCAGAGGCTCATCGTCGCTCTTGCTCCATCATTGAAAAGAGACCGGCATTAAGCGTTGAAGCCGAAGCTGCTTAAGCGCGCGACAAAGAGTTTAAATTCGATAAATCCGAACGCGATTAATTAAGGGACTTGGACTAGGGAAAAGTCATTCATTTGGGTAATATTTCTTATGTATTCTGACATTGTTGATTTTTGCTTATTTGTTAATTTTTACGGATTTGTTACGTGTTTTAGAGCGATTCCTCTTTTTTAATAAAGAGAGAGTTTATAAGTATTGGAATCGCTTGTCTTAAGGATGGAAGGGATACATAATAGTAACCGGGAATTATAGGTTATACGCACAATGCACGTGCCCTAATTAGCTGGATTACTATGTTATATGACCTAGGGCAGTACTGTAGCTATAACACTACACTTTTGCATCGTCCCCCTCTTTTCCCTTTAGATAATTATAACCATATAGAAATCAGACCTTTGTTACCCCCCCTACGTTATTGCTGTAGCAATCGCACCCTGTGAAACCATCAGGGTGGTATAGGTTAGACGCCTAACCTATAGTCGGAAAAAAAAAATTAAAAAGGGT
>AFQZ01000674.1:0-27808 GCA_000222935.2 Aciculosporium take MAFF-241224 | reverse complement strand
GAAGAAGAAGAAGAAGAAGAAGAAGAAGAAGAAGAAGAAGAAGAAGAAGAAGAAGAAGAAGAAGAGAGAGAGAGAGAAGAAGAAGAAGAAGAAGAAGAAGAAGAAGAAGAAGAAGAAAAGAAAAGGAAAGCAGACAACAAAGATGCCTAGGCTGATCCACCACCCCCCCCCCCCCCCCTACCAACAGATACCCCAACGCCATCGAAGACGGCCGCCTCTCCCTCAAGTACAAGCTCCAGCTCTACCCCGAAGACCCGGAAATCATCGCCGAAGCACACTACAAGCTCTCCCTAGCCATGGAGTTCGCCTCAGTCACCATGTCGGGCGACGACGGCAACAACGCCAAGCGCGAGGCCATGGACCAGGGTCTCCGCGACGAGGCCATCCAGCAGATGGAGCTGGCCATCAAGAGCTTCAGGCTCAAGATGCAGAATAAGGAGGTCGAGGTGGCGACCATGGCGTCCCCCGAGGACAATGACCTTGCGCGCAAGGCCATTACCGAGATGAAGGAGGTTATTGCTGATATGGAGCAGCGAGTACGTTTCTTCCCCTCCCCCCTCTTATTTGTCTTTTTTTTCCTTTTTTTCCCTTTTCATCACAGTCTTGAACAAGAAGAGAGAAAGAATTTCCTCTTCTTTCTTCACTTTTCCTGTTTTACAGTCTTTCAACAAGAAAGAAACAGAGAAAGAATGCCCTTTTCTTCTCTCTTTTCTCTTTTCCAGTCTTCCAACAGGGGGAGGACGGAAGCAATGCCCCTTTCTTCACAGTCTCCCACAAGAAACAAAAAGAATGCCCCCCTTTTCACAATCCATCTCCCAACAAGAAAGAAAGAACACGAAACAAGATCGCCAACGCCATGAGAAACACAGCTCGTCGACCTCCGCAAGGACCCCATCGACGCGGCCTCCCTCCTCGACCCCGAAGCCAACGCCCTGGGCGGCATTTTTGGCGCCGCCCCGCCGGGCCAATCCCCCGCCGACACGCACGCCCGCGTCGAGGAAGCCAAGAAGACGGCCACGGACCTGTCGGGTCTCGTGCGCAAGAAGAAGGCCGTTGAGGGAGAGGAGGGGCCCTCTGAAGGACAGCCCGCAGCGTCGTGCCCGCCGGGAACGAAGACGGACGGGGGGAAGCGGAAAGTAGAGGGGGGTGCCGACGCCGAGAAGGATGGTGGCTCGCCGAAGAGGGCCAAGGTGGAGGGCGTGGTCTCTGGCACGGATGCGTGAGTGTCGTGTCGTGAGTGGCTTTCTAGTGCTTTCTTTGTGGGCTTTGTCTTGGGCTATTCGGAGTTGGTTGCTTGTCGTGGGAGGGCAGGCAGACGGGGGATTTCAAAGAGTTGCTGTTTGGGGGGGGGGGGGATTCATTACATAAAAGAAAGAAGGAGAGAAAAATGACAGGACGTGGAAGGAATGGCAAGGAATGGATGGAGCGGAATGTACAGTATGGGATGGGATGGATGGGTGGTAGTGCGAGGGCTTGCATGTCGACAATTCAAGGGCCTGTGCTTTTACCCCGCGCGAGTCCATGATTTTCTTTTCCTTTTTTTTTTTTTTTTTTTCCCCCATGCCCTGCTGGCTGGGGATACTTTGTCGTCGTACGGGGTCCATCTTTTGAGGTTGCGTCGCGGTTGGGACGCAGCAGGGCTGCCTGCCTGCCTGCCTGCATCTGCCACGCGTATGGCATCCGCTCCCTCCGTTTCGGGGGGGGGCCTCGGGGTGCCATGGAGAATATGGACAGGACAAGACAAGAATGAGCTATCCACGCGTTGGGACTAGGAACCACAATTGTAGGAAGTACGCGACGAGGGCGGCATGGCGGCCGATGAAACAGCCAAGCAGGCGGCAGAGGATGCGACACGGCGCCATGGCAGACAAAAAGGACTTGTGAACAAAACCCGTGCAGATCCCACATGTGCCTCCCTACATGGATAGACGCGCAACATCTCGACTCCCGCCGCGCTGCTACACGCAAACGCGGAGGGAGTCGAGATCAAGCCCCCCCCTCACAGCTTATAACTCCCGCCCCCGACAACCTTCTTACCCCTCGCCTTCCTCCCATCCACATCCGTAATCTCCCCCTTCCGGTTGATCACCTTGACACCCCCCCTCTTGAGCTCCGCCACCACCTTGTCCCTCTGCATCCTCGCCCTCGAGCCGTCCTTCCCGGCACCACCACCCAGCGCGTCCACCCCGCCCGCCTTGCGGATGCGCTCCTTGTGCCGCCTCCGCCGGCGCGTCTTCTCCTCGCGCGACATTTCCTCCCGCGCGAGCGGCATGCCACCCCTGGTCACGACCTCCTCCTCGCCTTGGGCCTCCCCGCCCGGCTTGTAAACCTCCTGCGGTGCCATGCGCGAGGATTCCCCCGCCACGGCCTGCCCCGTCGTCGGCTGCGCGTCCTCCATCGAAATGGTCGCCACGTCGGTCACGACGCTGAGGGTCGCCGCCGCCGGCCTAGGCCTGTACTGCCACGAGGAGAGGGCGTCGAGCCTCGCCGAGATGTCCTTCCAGAGGGCCTCGATCTCCCCTTCTTCCTTCTGGAGCTTCTCGTCCGACTTGGCAACGTACGTCTCTGGGTTGGCCTTCTTAATGTGCTCCTCTTCGTACACCTCGGCGAGGCCCTTGGCCGACTTGCTGTCGTCCACGTCGACGAGGCCCCGCCGTGTGTTGGCCGGCAGACTGTCTGTGCCGGGCCGCCGCCGGATAACTTCGTCCAAGTCCTGCGCGAGGATGCGTCGTTTGATGAGCTCCTCTATGCTCTCGCTCACCTCGGGCGTGATGACGGGCACGGGCTTGCCCACGTGCTCAAAGTCGAGGTCTTGCTCGAGGAGGGAGTTGACGGGTCGGTCGGCGGCGGCGGCTTCGCCCGCCAGCGTCCATTCTCGCTTGGCCACCGACGCGGCTTCGAGCTTGCGTATCTCTTCGGCGAGCTTGGCCTGGCGCCGCTCGTGCGCCGACCGTCTGGACTTGGGGTCTCCGGCCGAGACGTCTGACAGGGCTTGGTCCGAGTCTTGTCCGTTGTCGGACTCGTCGTCAAAGTCAAAGAGGTCGCGTTTCACATCCGCCATGGCCCGCGCCGTTTCTTCCTCGCTGGGCCTCTCGGCTTCCGCTTTGGCCTTGGCCGCCTTGCTCTTGGGCGCTCTGCCCGTCTTGTTCTTGCGTGGCGGCGGGGCAAAGAAATCCTTGTAGTAAACTTCATTTGCGTTGAAGTCGTTGCCTTCGTCGTCCGCAACATGGTCGTCCAGGTCCATTTCATCTTCACTGGCACCCTCTGGTGCGTCGAGGGCCACGTCTCCGAATCTCGGTCCATCATCTTCATCTTCCTCGTCCTCGTCCTCGTCCTCGTCCTCGTCCCGAGAGCCTTTTGCTCGAGCACCTTGTTTGCCCCAGGACTGGGACTTTGCTTTTGGTGGAGCGAGAGGATCAGCGCCCCAGTCGATCTCTTCATCGTCGCTGGCCTGGTCAGTGGTTGGGTCCCCTCGCGCGTCTTGATCCTCAAACCATTGAGTCTGCTTGTTGAAGGCATCTATCGAGAAGAAGCCATCATTGAGTCCGTTGGGGTCTTGGACAAATTCCTCCAGTTCCTCCTCCCCTTCCTCGCCATCAACGGATTGCTTCGAAACATCCTGGTGCTCCACATCTTCATCAACATGTTGATCCAACTCTTCCTCGTCCTCTTCTGCTCCTTCGTCGTCGTCGTCGTCGTCGTCGTCGTCGTCCTCATCTTCGTCTCCGTGTTCCGTTTCACCATTCACGCCCCCCTCATCCTCATCAGAATCCTCATCAGAAGCCACCTCGAACCCGTCCTCCCCAAAGGACAGAGTACGAGCCGCACCCTCTTCCGACCCAGCATCCTCCGCAACCTCTCCCCCCCCGCGCATCTCATCCAGCAGCTCCTCGGCGAACCCCAACACGCCGCCAATAATCTTCTTCGCCTGCTGCAACACCTGGCCCGTCTCAAACCCATCAACATACACCTTCCTCAACTTCAGCACATCCCCATGGACCAGACTCCTCTCCCCACTCCGTTTCCGCTTTCTGCTCTCCTTCAGTCGCTGTTGCTGCAAATCACCGACTTGGGACGCAAACGCCTCCAATGTGGTCTTCACAATGTTCAGTGACTCGCTCGGGATGGCAGCATTCGGTTCGATGAATTTATGGCGATTTTCGGGTCCGAGACTGGCTAAGAAAGCGCTCATGTCCATGTCGGACAGCGGCTTGGCGCCAGATGTCAATGCGGGAGCCATCAGAGGCATTCCGCTGAGCGTATGGGACGTCGATGTGAGAGTCGGCGATGTGTCTACAGCCATGCTCTGGTTACGCACCCTGGTGACTGTGTTTCGAAATAATGAATCTGCTTTTCGCGCGACAGTGCACCGTTGAAGTCGCCTTGTGTTGCGTATATGGATGAGCCAGGTCAAAAGTTTCTATTCTGCCGTGGATGGAAATTTTCTGTCTCACCGCCCGCTGGTGTTTAGTGCCTGCAACGCGCCCCGCTCTTCTTCAGGCATGCTTGGGTAAGTAGGTACGTACAGTACCCACCCAAGTACAAGTAAAATGCGACCAGCATCATATTTCAGCTAAAAATGAGCAATGGAAAATCCATGAAACAATCATATTCGCCAACGCTATGTCAGGTCTTTTTGCAAAGAACCAGTCACTACGTGCAATGCACAGTCGGCTTTGACATCTCCTCCTCGCCGCCCGTTTGCGTTTCTGCTCCACACGTTGGATTCTCGCCAGGAAAGTAATGTCAAACGAAGCAATGTAATTAAAAACCGGCAGCAACTGTGCCAAGTAACTCCATATAGACTATCCATAGGACACGCCAGAAGATATGACCAGATATCACCGAGATGGAAGAACAAAACTGAATTGAGCCTTTGGGGCCATCTTACTTGCCCCTTCTGCCACCTGTGCTCATCAAGGTAATCTTCTGCTGCTTCTTCTTCTTCTTCTTTCCGCCACCGCCAGGCAAGGCATTCTCGGCCTCGGCCGATGCGCTGGCGCTTGCTACAGGCTTACCATTCCTTTCCATGGATTCAACAGCTTCAAGCCGCGTAGATAAATCAGCAGTGTCCGGGAAATCTTCGGCTTTTAGCCAACCGTCATCGACAGCTGGACGAGTCGGTTCCCGGTCCGGAGAAGCAGGCATTGCTCTTGTGCCCCAAACTGTCCGCTGTGTTGATGGGCTCGTCGACATGGACGCAAGTGTTTCAAAGCCGGGCCTTGCCTCTGGCGGGGTTGTGCCGGATTGAGACGTCAGCGGTTGGAACTGCGAAAGATCGAGAACTGGTCCATGGTCTTCTTGCAAGGGTTCAAGTGCAGTGTAGCGCCGACCAGCAACACCAATGGCGCCACAGAGAGCGGCGGCCTCGAGACGTTCGGATTGCAATCGCTCACGCTCTTCTTGCGCAGCCTTTTCCCGATTCCTCTTCCGTCGCTTCTCAATCTCGTCGGAAAATGTTTCCAACGTTTGCGCTGGTACAATGTCGGTCCAGTCACATTCCAGAAAACTGATGATGCATCCATGAGGAAGGTGCGCGAGGTATTTAGTGCGCTTGCGGAGCACATCGTCCACCACATGGCCAGTAGAAATATGTTCCACACGGGGTAAGAGCGTGGATGGGAAAGCGGAAAATTCGCCAAAATTCGCCTTGAGAATTCTAATGTCCAATGGTGACAGATATAAATGCGGCGGGGCGCCGTAAAAGTAAAAGTCGGCATCTGACGAGCGTCTGGTAGTGGCCGCGTGAGGGTCTACATCCGTCGAACTTGGTGTCTGCAGCTCATCAGTTTTTGCCATTGCTGCGCGGATGGATTTGACCGCCATTTGGCTCCATTCAGAGTCCACACCAAACAGCGTCTCATCTTCCTTCTCTTGTTTTATAAGCGCTTCGATTTCCTCTTCAAAATGTTTAGCCATGTAACCAGAGGTGCCTCTCATGATCCTCGAATAATCCAGCACATTTGCCGCGTAGTGCCATGGTATTTCGTCACCAGCCTTTAGCACTTCAGCACCTCCTTCGCGTGGAAGAGCAAGAGTAGACGTCGCCTTTCTTGCCATGAGACGCAAGACAACATCATCTCCCACGCGAGGAAGAGGGCTCTCCTGTCCTGCATAGAACCGGACCGGTCGCACGTCATGCACGTAGATTGGATCTTCACAAATGGGGCACTTCTTCCATCGAGAGGCCTTTCCGGTTACAGCGTCATCTCCGCTGCTAGAGTTCATGAATCTGATCAAACATGGCAAGCAAAGGATGTGACCGCACTTGGTCATGCGTGGAGCAACCGGCTCCGAAAGACAAATGGGACAAGAGGCCGTCTGCGACTCGGAGGAAGCAATGATCTGTAGAACATGACTCCAGTTGAGAAGGGCGTCGGCGTCGGCCTCATGACTCGTATAGTCTCCTTCGGGAGACACCACAAAACGGTAATTCGAATGTATATACCTCGACTTGTCGGCGGCGTGATGGCCCGATCCGGGACCCCAAGCGGGATTGCGGCGATGGGATCTTGGTTGATAGCCATGGTCTTGAAAGGGGCGAGATGTCGTGTAATTCAGAAGATGCGTGATTGATGTCTGACCCCTCCTGCTCGATGGATTCCGAACAGCTCGAAGCTCGGCCATGCTGTCGTACTCGTCAGGATTGCTTTGCGATCTCTGAGCCGCACTAGGCCGCCGCTGATTCTTGTGTTGCTTTCGAGAGACTTGCCCTTTTCGTGGGGTGGCCTGCGAGGAAGTGACACCCGGCTGAGTGGGACGACGAGACGACTCGAAGCCGGAGGTGCCACTACCGACCTGTGCCTGAGTTGGGTAGCTTGGGGGTGTTGAAAGGCTCTTGGCCGCAACAACGTTTGCAGAATTCATTGCCAGCCTGTGAAATACCAGGCGAATAAAGTGAATTGGGAGCTATACCGTGAGATTATATATGCAGATGATGCCGCCGAAATGAGTTACCGAGGAGCTGAAACAAATGGAACGGGCTTGACCGACGACATGCCTCCGAAGTACCCTGAAGGACACGAGAGGCTCGCGTCTCGACAAAAGTCGCTCCTTGCACCTGGCAGGCTCAAGCACACCACATACGGCTTCGAACGACAGGGCAAAGACAGAAAGAAAGACAGAAAGAAAGAAAGAAAGAAGCCAAATACAAGGTTTCGAACGCCAAGTTGGAGGGGGAAATGAAAAAGGGGCGTCGCTGGATTCAAGTCGATATGAAGACTGAAGACGGACGAGAGGGGTCCAACTTGGACGGACCCCAGAAGTGGTGGTGGAGTAAAAGCCGATAGCAGGGCGATGCGATGCTTTGCGGCGGCTGCTCGTGCTTGGGAGATGGGGAGGTTTAGTCATCGCTTCACGTGACGGGATGCAAGACGGTCATGGTGAGCCCGGGCACACCCACATACCCATCAAGCAAAACGTAATCGTGGTGAGAGGCACGAGACTTGCTGCCGGGCGCGGCAATGCACGCTGGAACTAGTCACAGCTCCGACAAAAGAACTTGGTCTTTGGCCTCCAATAGCAACGCTCCTTGGAGACATGAGCCGTCTGGTAGCTTCTAAAGTACCTATGTACAGTGCTGCCGGTGAAGGACAATGCTCTTCAAGTATGCTCAACAAGGTTGGTGAAACGATGACGCATGGCGGCCATGCTCACAGACCATGCTCACAGACCATGCGGCTGGCCGCGTCGTGCCAGCCACGCCCGCCCACAGCAACCGGCCACGAGCCTGCAGGCCACCGCCCAGGTCAGCCCAAGCATTAAGAGGCTGGTGGCGGTGGTGACCAGGTTCTGGGCCCCAGCTCCAGCTGGCAGGAGATGGCAGGTCGTGGCAGGTCGTGGCAGGTCATGGCAGGCGATGCGGATGGACCGTCGACAGAAATGGGCAACTCGCCAGTCTAAAAACCCGTCGCCCGCCCTCCCAACAAAATAATTTTGTAAAAGCAAGCAGGAACCAGCTCTCTTTGCCCTGCCTGTTGCAACCCGCGCCTTGCTCAGTGCATCCGGCGCAAGACGAGGCCTTTTGTCGCCGCCGACCTTTCCTCCCGTCTGCACACATCTCCTGCTGCTCGTCGTGTCCTGCCTCGTCTGGTCTGCGTCGCGACCATCATGGGCAGCTTTACGTTCAAGTGGTAAGTGCGAAGCTCCATCGTGCCTGCCTCGAGCAGCAGAGATCAGACATGCACGTACATCCACGTCCTGCCACGTCCTGCCACGTCCTCACCACGTTCCTCACCGCGGGCGCACTCGCCCCAGGAAGTCGGGAGTCAGGACTGGGCAGTTTCGGTTTGCCCGCTTTGTGCCTTGGAGCTCCCCCGCCTTGCCCATGGCTTATTTGTCGCCGCGTTGCTGCGAGTAGTTGACTCATTGAGTCCATCGCCATCCATGACTCGCATCGTCGCTGGTCGTTGCTGACCCCGTCTGTTCAACTTTTTTTTTTTTTTTTTTTTTTAACTTTTTTTTTGTAGGGCGGATCCCACCACCGATCCATCCGATGTTCTCGTGACCGGCTCATTCGATGGGTGGACCAAATCAGTGACGCTCGAGAAGGATGGCGGCATCTTTCAAAAGACGGTACAGATTTCAGACGAGGATGGGGCCAACAAAATATACTACAAGGTGAGTGACGATGCATGAAGATGTGCTCACTTTCCTCCATTCTCTTTTCTTCTTCTTCTTCTTCTTCTTCTTTCGGGTCCTGGCGTGTGTTCAGCTTTCCTTGTCTGCGACGTTGCCACGCCCGGTATCGGTTGATCCTCTACCCAGCTGGTCCCCAAACAATGCAGACAATGGTCAATCCCCGCCCTTGTCTTTGATCGCTTCTTGAAAACTCGGACGGGCGAGTCAAGCCTTGTCAAGTGTCATTGGGCCGGCGACAGGGGCTTCGACAGTCGCATAAACGATTTGCAATAAGGAGAGGGTCTTGATCAAGCCCTCCATTTCCCGTTACTGCTTATTGGGCCGAGATGCTTGCCTTTATCCGGCGCCATGCCCTCCCCTCGTCAATGACATTGTCGCTTCGCCAACTCGTTTGCCTTCTGGCTGCTTCGAACACGTGATGGGGCACAGCCTAGATCGATTCGCGGCCAAGCCCAACTGGGACAGCGCGCCTGCCACCCGACACACATCAATTCCAAGGCCGGCCGCAAAAGGTCTGGCGCAGCAGCCCTGCGCGCGCACACACGCACACGCACGCACACGCACGCACGCACGCACACAACGCCGGACCCATCGGCCACACACTCTGGCCAGTGCCGTGCCAGCTTGCGCCAGCCGCACCTCCCCACCGCCTGCATATATGTACACACACATCTCACGTCACGTCGTCTTGGCCACCTGTCATGCACACTTGTCGCTTCCAGTTGGGACCCCATCTTCTGCCGGACCATTGGCGCGTATTTGAGTCGTCTCTACATCAGCATTTCGACTAACTGTAGTCTTTTTCCTATTACTTTCCCGCTATTTAGTTCGTCGTCGACAATAATTGGGTCATCAACGAGTCCTACCCGCACGAAACCGACCACCAAGGCAACGTCAACAACTTCCTAACTGCTGACGACCTGGTAAAATCGACACCAGCTCCCTCCATCAACACCGCCACCCCCGAATCTACAACCGTTCCCGAAATGGGTAAGAAGAATGGCAAGAAGAACAAGGGCGCACAGTCCGCTGCTACTGACGCTCCTGCTACCGCTGGTCCCGCAGAGGTTGCCGAAGCAAAGGAAGTCATGGCAACGCCCTCTGATGTTCCTGGTGGCTTCCCAGTAACCCCTGCCAATGAGGTGGCGGATTTGGACGACAAGCCTGTCAGCATTAACCCTCTACCGGCCAGTGCTGGCCTCGGAAATCCCATTCAGCTCGCTCCTGGTGAAAAGATTCCCGATTTCATCACCTCTCAGGACGTCAATGCCCAGGTGAAGCTTGACAAGGATTCATACGAAAAGAGCGACGCACTTCCTGGTGGTCCTCCTTTCAGCAGTCAGGCCCCGTCCGTGTCCGGCACAATGATTCCCGAATCAAGCTTGAAAATGGGCGACCTAACTGACGTTGGCAATGTCACAATCAATTCTGTTGGCCCTGGCTCATCCACAGCCGCCCTGGCCGGCCAGGTTCCCCTGGAGCCCAAGCGTTCTGGAGTTCCTGATGTTGTGAAGGAGAGCCAGGACAAGGCCGGTGTTCCCCCTGAGGCGTCTGCTGTACCTGCAGAGGTCAAGGTCAAGGACAAGGTTGAGGGGGAGTTGAAGAAGACTGTCCCCGAGGCTAGTGCAACATCTGTCGGTATTGCGGGTGCCCAAGGTGAAAAGAAGGAAAACTCGGCTGCCAGCGAGGTCACTACCGCTACGGCTGAAACCATCAACCAGGCCCTCCCCGACTCTGTCAAGAACAGCCTTCCCGATGCTGCCCAAAAAGCTCTTGCCGCCGAGAAGAAGGAAAGCCCCGTTGAGAAGATCTCGCCCCAGGTCCCTGAGCCAGTCACGGAGTCCATCGCCGACGCTGGGGAGAGCCCCGAGGCTGCGGCCAGCACGTCTGCCGTCATGGACAAGAAGGCTGTTGAGGCTGAGCTTCTTAAGGAGGTCAAGGAGGCGCCTGCTGTTACTGACGCCGACAAGAGGCCTGCCGAGGCGCCGGCCGCTGCCAGTGCTGGTACTCATGCTCCTGCTGCGACAGCGACTACGGCTTCTACAGCGGCCGCCACGGCCAATGGCGCAGAGACAAGGGCGGGCGCGAGCGAGAAGAAGAAGCACCGCATAAGTGTCATGTTTGACAAGATCAGGGCCAAGTTGAAGTAAGCAAGGTTTTACCTCTTAGCCAGTCTACCGAGGGTCGGGAGGACTACTGTGTTATAGTGCAAGTCTGCAGCGATGGTTATTGGGCTTTTGTTGACGCGTACGGTTTTTTTTTTTTTTTTTTTTTTTTTTTTTTTTTTTTTCACTTGGTGTCTAATGATTCCCCTTCTTTGAGAAACTTTGTCTGTGTTGCCAACAGAATGAAGAACAAGAACATGTGAGGAGGAAAGGAGAAGGAGAAGAAAAAAAAAAGAAGAAAAAAAAGAGCAGCATAACAAAACAAGGAGGACGCAAGTGGTGGTTATGTACGTACGTCTTGGTGTATGAGGGAGGGGGCGCGCTTCTAAGCTGCTCATGCTCAATCAACATGTCTTTGGGGAATAGTTTTAATACCTAAGAGACCGGAACCGAATTCACCTATAATCAAATTTATTTCCTGGCAATCAGCTTACATGAGTTGGCACGCGAAGATATAAAATGGGGATGTCTATCGCACGGAGGGGAAAGTGAAGTTGGGACGTGATGAAGTGTACGTATGCAGCATACGATGATGCCACGAAAGGAAATCAATTTTCGTCCGGACCTTGCCCGGCCCGGCCTGCCCTGTCTATCACTCTGCCACGAACGGGCGCATGGTCCACCGAAAAGAGAACATGGACGTGAAAAAGTTGCAACTGTACACCAAACGATGATTCCCACGAAAAGAAAACCATTTTCGTCCAGACCTGCCCTGTCCTGTCCGATTCCTACGGACCGGTCCGCCCACAGCCACCTCTTCGGCTTTTCTCCAAACGACCCGCCCATCCACACCTATGTAAGTACTTCATGTATGTACGTACATGTACACTCGTTACCTAAGCCAAACCTAAACACGCGCGCGCCTCTATACGAACGCCAAGACATCTGACCATCCATGAGAATGATGGCCCGCCCCAACCCAAGCGACAAACAATCCACCCATGAATCATCCGGAAGGCCTCCTCTCCGTAAGATGCCACGCCACGCATGGGCGTGTCTTCCCGCCGGATGCCAAGCACACCACTGCCTCCCCGTCACATCTCAATCATGATTTACAACCCCATACTTGGCCGTCAGGGCCAAGGCCGCCACCACGAGAGCCGTGCAAAACACGACGACGACCATCGGGATGAAGCACGACAGGAAGCTGCGGCAGCAGCTATACTTGAGGGTGCCAGAGGTGGTAGAAGAGCCGGAGCTTTCGAGGTCGGGCTCCATTTTTGCTGCTTGTGCTTGTTCAATACTATTTGGTGGTACTGCTTGTGAGTGGTGTGCGCGGAGCGTCGTAGAAGACGACACCTTCGCGGACGTGGACGTGGACGTGGACGTGAGATGACGAGGAAGTAGATACACCAAGAGGATGTATGTGTTCCGCCTATTGACTGGTCGACTCGTTTGAGGACAACTTTGTATTGCTGATTCGTCTGTTTGCTTGTTTAATTGTTTGCGAGCAGATTGCCAGAGAAGAAAAAGAAGCAAGAACTTGAATCATCAGATCGAATACCAAGACAGATGAATAGAGGGTTGGGAAGTGAAATCAAGAGGGAAAGCAGAATCCAGTCTCTTTATGCTGACGGGCAAGGGACCATCCGCAAGCCACACAAATGAGGTTCGACAATGTGCTCTTGTCGCAAACCTTGTGCAAAGTTTTCGAGAGCATGCTTGTTTTTTTAGACTCTGGTGGCGGACAATCTTTCTCGTGGTGCGTCGGGGGCGCAGAGTTTACTCATCGCACGTGGGAGGTGAGGAACCAAACAAATTTTTTTTTAAAAAAAAAGGTCAACGTCAACAAGTTTCCTCTACTCTTCTTCCTCTGGCAGATGATCAGTCTAGGGATGAAAGGGAAAAATGACTGGGCACATGCTCAAACAAATAATACACAGAAAATCATGGATATCAAGTAGAGTGGCTCCCCGTGACGGCGGCGTGGTTGGCTGTCCATCGTGTCCAGAAGAAATCGCGCCTCGTATAGTCTGTCGGCCTCGCAACATGAGCCAGGCCAGAAAACCTGCGCCTAGCCCGAAAGAGGCTGGTAGTTTTGACTCCTCCCTCGTCTTGAAATTCTGTCGTTGCCGTGTCGGGGCATCGCCTCTGCAAGTAAGGCGACTTCTTCCCAATCTTTAGGAGAGAAAAAGAGAAAAAGAAAAAAAACCTTGATATTTCATATCCAGCATCCCCATCACCTTACTCGTTTGCTATAAACTTTTCCCTGTCTTGCTTGAATAACCAATCGCTATTCGCGTCCATCAGGAAATTGGTAATGTTGTATTCATTCGGCGCCATTTGACCCTGTCCGTCGCTTGGAGCATCGACTTCCGTGTCTGGACCAACTGTCTGCGTCACGCCAAAATTCTCGCCGCCAAGCGGCAGGCGGGGAACATTAAAAAAGTCAAACACGTCCAGATACTCGAGTTCGTTGGCCGCTGGTGTTTGACCTGGCGTCATCGCTGGCAGCCCGCTTGTCGACACGACACTGTGCCTGGGTTGTCGCGATATCAAAAAGTCCAGATCAAATGCCGTCCGTCGCATATCGGCCAGGATCTTGACCGAGCTTGGGGTGACCCCGTCGCCTTTCCGCTCGCTATCGCGGTGCTCATGCAGGACTCGCTGCAACAGCCCACAGTATCGTGCCGCTACAGGCCAGTATCGGCCCATCTCGCGTAATGTTTCGACCAAAAAGCTAATCTGTGGTGACAAGTTATGCTCGACAGTCGATCCATGGACAAGGAGCAGTCTTGCTGATACCCATATTGTCCATGCAAACGGCGGCCCGAGTTTCAACAGCAGCCCATTCTGAACCACAAACTCTCCTAGCGCAGCAATATTCTCGACTGCGCCGTGACATCGCTGTGACGCGCTGTATGACGGTGTGAAAACGGGTGATCTCGTCGTTGGATAGGCCGCTGATGAATGCAGCCGGATGACGGCTGTGTGATAGGTAGCGTGCAGCATCACCAATATGCAGTTGACGTTCTTGACACTGCTTGGCTGCAACGTTTTCGACATGTCAAACTCGACCGGCAATCCATACTGCCACGTGGTAAGGAGCCTGTCCAATTCTTTGTAATGTAGCTGCCACTGCTCCACGTCCCCTGCATCGCTAATGTCAACGGGCTGCTTCAGGAATGTGTGGATCTTGGACAAGATGCCCAAAATTTCAATATAGTATGCCAATGCGCCGAGGTTGGCCGGCTCGCATATTTCTTGTACTGGAAGCTCTCCGTGATGCTCGCGCGTCTTGAACCATTTGGTATCCACGCGTTGGTTCTGCATCCATAGATCGTCGCGACATGGCAGTGTTCGGTCAATCTCCTTGTCCGCCAGGGCAAACTCGAACGCTGTGGCAATTGTCGCATATCGATCCAGTATGTAAATCATCCAAAACAGCCGTCTCCGTGACTCTTCTTCAATGAAATCCATCGGCTCGGGCAGTATCATGGCTCGCAGTGTGTATATCGACGTATAGTTGGGAGAGACGGAAAATGAGTTGCTCTCAACCGCCAAGCCCAATTGTACAACAGAGCGCGTGATGAGCGCCAGAATGTTCCAGCCTGGAGGCCCATTGCTGTTTCCGACCAAATCGAGCGCCAAGATGACCAGTGCTTGAAGAGATTTGACCGACGTATTTTCCATGCCATGAAGCAGTACGCGGTCTTTGCATACTTTATGATAGTGCTGGCGTCGGTCTTGCGTGAGTCGCACATCAGATGAATATCGCATCGTGGTTGCGACAATAGCATAGAGCAGAATTCGGTCCGTCTCTTGCAGGGTTGACGGTCCAAATAATGAGTCGAGCGTCGTCTTTCGATGCAGGATAGGACACCAGGTGTTTATGTGTTTGAAGTACAAGTCGACCAGAGCATACAAGAGATCATAGGGAGGCATATCCTGGTCTGGGAGCACCGGGCCCATGGGTGTCTGTATTTTTGATTGGCTTTGAGAATAATAATTCTGCGGCGCACCAGCAGGATTCGCTGGTGGCATGGTTTGGAGTTGAGGTATCGCTGGTAAGGGATCCATGGATGATGTCTGGGGGTTGTGGAAGTTGTCCGGCATGCCTGTATGCTGCTGCTTTGCTATGAGCTCAATGCTTTGTGGTGTTGGAGCGAAGTTTGACGGCCGTTGCATGTAGATGCCCCTTTCGCCTTGTGGCGTATTGCTGAGCTCGGAGCTGCGATGCAAGTGAGTCGAGCTCTCATGTGGAGTTCCTTGGTCACTTGGCAGATTCGCGTTGCTCCGGGTACCGACCAGAGCGCTGAGCTGAGGACTGGCAGCGAGCGCGTTCTGAATGAGTTCCGAATGGGATCGTAAAATGGACTCCAATTTATCCATGCGCTCTTGAAGTTCTTTGCCAAAGCCAGCCCTCAAGCCTGGTCTTCTCCGTTCCTTATACTCGCAGGCGGCCCCATTGCGAGCGCACCAACCGCATGATGGTTGCCCGCGATCGCATTTCACCTGTTACGGCGAAGGAGTCAGCACGAATTGACCACGGGAAGGACGTGTGTATATATTAGGGAGAAGATGATAGCTGCTACTGGGCAAAGTTGCACGGCATGTTTATATTTAAGGAAGGGGAGAGGAAATGAAAAGGAAAAGGAAAGAAAGGTATCAAATGTCGCTCACCTTTCTCTGTTTGCACAACTCGCATCTGGGTATAACCGTGTCAGCGTTCGACTGTCCGGACAAGCTTCTCGTCGTCAGACAAACTGGTATACATGAAAGGTGCCGCAGAGGGGTGTCTTCTGGAACTCGCTTTGGCCTTTTGGCCTTTTGGCCTTTTCTTTTTTCTTTTTCTTTTCTTTTTCTTTTCGCATCATGCATCCGGGGTTTAGACCAAGTGATGACAAGCGCCCGTGATTTGCTCCGTCCCTACGCGGTGCGAGTAGCACTTGTGCAAGTATGGAAAAGACATTTGTCAAGGATGGGATGGCGGGGAAAAATAAAAGATACGTACGAAACCGATGTTGGGCGCTTGCGTTTGCCGCTGTAGTTAACACCATCATTGTCTTGGTCATCGTCGCTGTGGAAGTCACTGTCGGGCTCGGCATGTTGGCGAGCAAAGACCGAAGCCAAGGGTGCTGCTGCTGGGCCTTTGGTTGCAACATCGTGCTGCATTGTCGTCGCAACAAGGGCGGCTAGGAGAATTAAACCCTTGACAGCTATGTCGGCCTTGTCGGCCCTTCAGCGGACCGAGTGTTTGATCAACACAGGCGTTCGTGCTCGGCAAAGGTGCAGAATGGCTTGCGGGTCGTAGTCAAGGCGGGATCCGGTGGAGAGACAAGAGATAGCTCGAACTTCTGTGTAAAAAATCAAATGCCGACCAGCTGCGCGCTGACAGCGGGAAACAAGCGTGCTCGATTGTTGTAACTTGCGCAAGCACACAGAAAGATGAGCTGCTACCCAGATGCTACTCATCGAATCATCCATTGACGCCTTCCACTGGTCGAAATGCCGGCGGAAACAGCTGTTGCAATTGCCAACGGACAACGGCTAATGCGAAGAATCAGGCAGCCATACGATACCATCGCCACTAGGAACTCGGAGAAAGAGCGAGTAGGTGGAGTAAGCCGCGTGATGGCACCAACATGGCTGAGAAAGGTCAACGACAAAACTGAAGCAATGGCGGAAAAAGCTGGAAGCTCCCGTTGGATGGCGTTTGATCGCGAGGTGAGGGGAAATTTTGGTGCGTCAAAAAACGGCCGAGTGCGAGTGCGAGTCTGTTTCCGTGGACAGCGGCACAGGAAGGAGCGAAGGACGCACGATAGTGCAAGCCGTCCATGAAATGAAATGAAACCTTGTCCGAATCCGGGCATCGTGCCAGGAACTAATTTTCCGTGCCGAGACTGACGAGAGCTTGTTCAACCCTGCTCCACCAATCGACCCGGTCGAGCAAGAGATTTTGCTCGCGGCGGCTGCGGCTGCTGTCTGGCGGCAATTCGACGGACCTCTGATTATCTGGCCTTCTGGCGTCTGACAATCTCAGTTCGAGCATCTGTGGCATCGTGTCTTGAAAACACCACGCGGCGTCCAGCGACGTGGAGCGAGATGGGCGGACCGATCTCCGTTGGAAGGATGTCGGGTCATCCTGGCCCGAGTGGCCTTATTACCTTTGTCCAGTGCCAGATCCCTTGATTGTCGCAGGAATCGAGCCTTTCACGTCTTTCACTGACGCGAAATAGTATTCCTGCACCAGGTCTGCTGTCCCGGGATTTGACTGGCGGAACGGCCATCTTACCGATCTACAAGACTGCATACAGTACAACTCTCCAACACCCCCCAACAACTTTCCACTTGGCAAAATTTGCATTCCCGCTACAAGTCACACACTTCACACACTCTTCCGTGCGATGGCGTCAGGCGTCAAGCAGTTTCCCACCATAAAGGCTGTTCGTTCCTTTATCATCAGTGGTGTAGGCTCTGGTACGGGCGTGAATACCTGTGTCTAGTCTTTCATTCAACTTGGCTGATTCTTCTGTCAGGCGGCGACTATCACAACGTCAAAAGCGGTCACTGGTAGGTCCAACGTGCAGCCCATGTCATACCGCGCCGTCCGAGAGTGCTTTGGTGGTTTCTGTTCCATGTCGTATGCCAGGCACGACTAACATCCATCTTTTTCTCGTCCCAGGCTGATAGACAACGACATCTCCACGCCATGCTCAATATGGGAGCAGTATCGTAAATCCCGGACGAGCTGGGGCATCAACGTGTTAGGCTCGTTTCTCGTAGAGATCGAAGCGTCAGATGGCACAGTTGGGTTCGCCACTGGCTTTGGAGGTAATCGCAACTCTTGTCTTGTGGTCCCATCCTATAAATATCCCTACTTCTTCTTCTTCTTCTTCTTCTTTTTTTCAAGGTAGGGTGCTCACAACAAGTACAGGTCCTCCCGGATGCTGGCTGGTCCACCAACACTTTGAACGATTTCTCATCGGCGCGGACCCGCGTAACACAAATTTGCTGTTTGAGCAGATGTACCGTGGATCCATGTTTTACGGTCGCAAAGGTCTCCCCGTGGCCGTCATCTCCGTCATTGATCTGGCGTTGTGGGATTTGCTCGGGAAGCTGCGCAACGAACCGGTATATCGGCTCATCGGCGGCGCAACCAAAGAACGAATAGATTTTTATTGCACGGGCCCGGAACCGACCGCCGCTCGGGACATGGGTTTCTGGGGCGCCAAGGTTCCCCTTCCATTTTGTCCCGGAGAAGGGCACGCAGGGCTCCGCAAGAACGTCGAGTTTCTTCGCAAGCACAGAGCATGCCTGGGACCCGACTTTCCCCTCATGGTCGACTGCTACATGAGTCTCGACGTCAGCTACACAGTGCAGCTGGTGGAGGCGACCAAGGACCTCAACATCAACTGGTGGGAGGAATGTCTCTCTCCCGACGACAGCGACGGGTTTGAGCAAATCAAACGAGCGCACCCAACCGTCAAGTTCACGACGGGCGAACACGAGTACTCGCGATATGGGTTTCGCAAACTCATCGAGGGACGGAACCTGGACATGATTCAGCCAGATGTCATGTGGCTAGGCGGCATGACGGAGCTCCTCAAGGTGGCTGCCATGGCTGCCGCGTACGACATTCCCGTTGTTCCGCATGCCAGTGGTCCGTACAGCTATCATTTCGTGTTATCACAGCCAAATACACCCTTTCAGGAGTACCTAGCCAACTCGTCCGATGGCAAGAGCGTGATGCCCGTGTTTGGAGACTTGTTTATGGATGAGCCCGTCCCCACCCGGGGCTTTCTCACGACTCACGATCTCGACAGGCCCGGATTTGGACTCACAATCAACCCGTCGGCAAGACACAAGTTGATTCCCTCGACGTACCTGCTGAATCCTGCACCCACGGCCAATCCGACGTGGGTAAGAAAGAGATGTGTGGGTGGTGAGAGGGTTGCGGACGACCATGGAATCTAAGTGCATGGATTGGCAGGTGTAGAGGATGGCGTGCAGTACAGTTGAGTTTTTGGGTTACGATCCAGGCACAAACGAGACCTGCATGCTCTCTTCCTACATGCACGCGTTCAAGTTGTATGGAAAGCATGGAAACACGGCCGTCATCATCTCGTTGTATCCAAAACGTGACCATGTCGCCCAACCATGGTGATGGATGATGATGGAAGGACCAATGGTCCACTCTCATGATCAAGGTAAAACAAAGATGGTATTACCACGGCAGCCTCTTGGCTTGGGCAACCAAGCAGGATCCATGACTAGTCCACCATGTATATGTGCGCACCCGGTGTTTAATAAAAGACGTGCCGGCCCAAGTACGGGCCCTTTGCCTGGCGTCTTTGCAACGTACGTGTTGTGTGGATGCCACGCGCCTAAATACGCGCACGCACAAGTGAAGGAGCAGAGGGCGCATGTTCTGCGTCACGGAGAGTGCGTGTCTGGTAGGAAGTAGACTGCTGTGTGTCCGCCCAAGTACCTGAGATGACGTCAGCATGCGCGACTTTTGGTGCAGATGGTTTTGGTTAGCGGCTGTTTCAGACGGTCAGTCGGTGGCATTGGGTGATTCGACTTGGGTGATTCGACATTGGCAGTAACTAGCACATCCCTGCTAGGTACCCAAGTACATTAGCAGTACCTTTCTACGTAGGCAGTACCAAGTATGCTGTACCTGCAAAGGGACATGCATACGACGGTACATTAGGTACTCGTCAGGTACCCCTGCTCATACGTCCATGCCCGGCCTCGGTCTTGGTCGGGAAAATGGCCCGAGTTCCATAACGGCGGCTAGGTCGAGTCGAGAACGGCGACGCATGCCGCCCTTTTGTCACGTGAGGCCGAGCGGATACGAATACGGCCACGGCCACGGCTACGGCTACGGCCACGGCCACGGCCACGGCCACGGCGCTTACTTCACGCTTTGCCCAAGAGTTTGAGACGATGGGTGTTCAAGATTCGCATTCTTGATTCTTTCTCTTTTCCTTCTTTCCTTCCTTCTTGATCTCCAACTCCTAAACTAACAGCAAAAAGTACCAAACCGCCACGCCTGCACAGGATCGCTCATTTCACTCTCTCCATGCATCTATGATGCATGCATCCACCTCACACGAGTGCCGCCGAGCCGGACTGGAAAGACACTCGACGACGGCCCCTTTCATCACGGGCGGGGACCACAGGCGTTGATCGGCCCGGACGGGACGGTTGAACCTGCGTCGTCGAGGGCAGCGCCGGTCAGTTCGCGACTGGCCACCCATCCATGACCCATCACTTCTCAGCTATCGCTTGTCGGAGTCTTCCGAGAAGGTAGGTCAGATTCGCGCATTGCACGTACGTCACGACACCCCCTCGCGTGTTATTGGCGTGGTCACGGTCCGTACTACTTAGTATAACCGCAAAGGTGGGCAAGCGCGGCAGCACATGCAAGCAAGCCTTGCTGTCCGGGACCCGGGACAATCCGGACCCAGTCGAACGGGCAAAGACTTGGCCAACGATGCCAACTTGGGGCCATACATGAAAAGGCCGAATTCCGCTTGGTCGACCTGCCGTGCCATCCGACTTGACTGGTCCGCCTGGACTTCTGGCATGCGATATGCATTGATTGAGAAGCGACGTGAGACGGGCGCACAACTTGTTGGTTGACAGAAGGGTCTAGGTCAACCCACAGCAAGAGTAGCCACCACAGGCGCGCGCATCTCGCATGATGATTTGATGACGAAGAAGCGTGTAGGAGGCAAGCAAGCATGTGAATCCCTCATCGGAGACGAGCATGCTAAGGAAAGCTTGTGATTCTTTCCACCGCGTCGTCCTGTGAACTGGTGATGACTGACTGCGGCTGGCCGCCTTTCCTTGCTCGTACCATCCGTCATCAGCCAAGGTGCTATTGTTGGCGGACAGCTTAGCCCCAAGGCCACGGCGTATTTTCACATCACCGCTTCCCGAGCACGGCTCAAAAAAGGGGGCTTCTGACAATGGGAAAGAAATGTTATGCATGACTTGCGGCAAAACATGGGCACCTCTCCGTGCGGTCCACGTCGTGTCCTCTGTCCTCACCGTCAAAAAGTCCAAGCCCCAGTAGTGCCCATGTCACGCAGGCATGCAGAACGTACGGTACCTAGGGACCGTGGCCTGCCGGCATGTCAAGCTTTGGTGTCTCGGAGACGGCAGGGGATTCTCAGGGTCCAAGGATGGATGAGGATGGATGAGGATGGATGAGTATGGATAAGGATGGATAAGGATGGATAAGGATGGATAAGGATGGATAAGGATGGATAAGGATGGATAAGGATGGATAAAGATGGATAAAGATGGATAAAGATGGATAAAGATGGATAAAGATGGATGGATAAAGATGATGCGCAGGCTGGGGTGGGCGAGGATGGTGTGAGCACGGATGGCGCAACCCGACAGGAAGTGGAAGCCACAACCCACTTGCTCGAACCAAAGGAGAAAAGATACGGTCCACGGTTGCCTTTACGACGTCACTGTGGATCATGTCGGCTGTGATTGGTCGGCGTGGCTGCCTCGCAACGTCTCGTCACTGGACCACGTCCACACTCAACGGGCCTGAGGCGTTTTTCCCGACTTTTCCCAGCCGTGACGAAACATAAAACGCAACATGACACAGGCTCGCATCTCCTTGCTGTCACCAGTCTGTTCCAGCCAACCACGTCTGTCGTCGACTTCTTTTTTGGCTCAGCCGTGGAGCCGCCATGGCGCGAGCGTGGACGATCCAAGGCCCATGGCAGCCAGTGACGGAAATCTCTGACCTGTTGTCGCTGCTCAACAGCCCCCGGTGCCTTCTTTTCTGCTCATGCTCCGCACGGAAGCGTCGATGAAAAGTCACGTCGAGGCGCCGTGGTGGAGAGGCTCCGTACCGCGACCCAGAAAAATGGCTTCGGAATCCCGCAGGATGCAACACCAGGCCTCTTTGCCACCAAGTTCAGTCATGGCGTGCGGCATGAATGGATCTCCTAGCTCCCTCCAGGAACCCCAACACGGCTCTCTGAGAGGCCAGAGTTGGCATTGTTGTTCAACGACGACTCCTTGCTCATGATTGGCCGCCATGGAGGGCAGGCACCATTGACATCACACACAATTCTCTCAGATCTCAGATCTTGTACATCATGTACCTGTGTACTTGGCTTTTGCCAGGGGTCCGACAATCGTTTGACTGGCAGGCATATCTGAAGTTGACGACGCCGAACAACAGACTGGCGGATGGATACTCTTGGTCTCGCGTGTGGACAAGCACGCATCTAGCGCCCATTACTTGCCGACAGTGCTGTGTACGGTGACGACATGATACGAGACTACAATACGCGCGTCTAGCCGGCATGTGTGGCCGGGCATTCAAAAAAAAAAAACCAAAAACCAAAAAAAACCCAGAAATTACAGTACGGTGAAACGTGCATGTACCTGCACAAGAGGATATCAGGGTTCAAACTCTCCCGCCAGAGTGGAACCCGCGGTGTGGACTGTCAGCCCGGTCTAATCCTATTACGCTGATACCACATGTGTCAGACTCACACGGTTTCAAGAAGAACTCGAGGGGGAGTCCAAACAAATATGATGAGAAGCTCTCCCAAAGTTATAAAGATGCCCGGCCGCCCACCGTTCTTGACGGTAGAAAGAACCCGCTATCAAGATTCTTCAGTGTTTATACCCGTCAAAACCCATACATCCTTCTTTCTCCATAGCAAACGTTTGGTGTTGCCGAGTCCTGACTCCTGACTCCTCCTCAATACCTCTTGACTTGGATAAATTACAAGTCCACACACGCACACACACACGCTCCCTCTAACCTCCCCTACGGACCCAAGCACCCCTTACCGTCCACCATCATGGCAACCAGTCAACAAGAGGCCATGTTCTACCAGTCAGCGGAAGAGGCCAAGAACGATGTTGATCAACTCTCCCCGGTATCCAGTACGCCCGGTTCCCCTGAGCTTGGTACTGCCAGCTCGCGCGCCAGCATCGCCAGCCTCGAAACCCCTCCATCCCCATACTCTCCTTCAAGGGTCGCCGACTCTTTCGTTTTTGCCTTTGACATTGATGGCGTGCTTGTTCGAGGCGGCCGGGCCATTCCAGAAGCTATCCAGGCCATGAGAGTTCTTAATGGTGAAAACGAATACGGTATCCATGTGTAAGTACGAAGAATGATGCCTGATGGTGTCCACCTTGTCATCCACCACTTTATTTCCTTCAAGCGACAACGCTCTCGGACTCACTGGGGGTGCGGTCGTGTTCCTAGACTTGCATGTACGAGTGCATAGATTAGAACTGACTTTTTTTTTTTTTTTTTTTTTTTTTCCCTTTTTTGTATGCAGACCTCACATCTTCCTTACAAATGGTGGCGGCAAGACGGAGGAAGAGCGCTGCTGTGATCTCTCGCAGCAATTGTTGCAGGACATCAAGCCTGGTCAATTCATTTGCGGCCACACTCCGATGAGAGAAATGGCAGAGAAATACGGCACCGTGCTCGTCGTCGGCGGTCAAGGAGAAAAATGCCGCGAGGTTGCCGAGGGTTATGGCTTCAAGGATGTCGTGACACCCGGCGACATCATCAAGCACGATGCCGCCACGACGCCATTCCGAAAACTGACGCCTGTGGAGCATGCCAACTCTCGCATCCGCGACTTTGACCAAGTCACCATTGACGCTGTCTTCGTGTTTGCCGACTCGCGTGACTGGGCCGGCGACATTCAGATCATGCTGGATCTTGCCATGTCCAAGGGCGGTCGTCTGGCCACACGCAGCGAGACGTTTGATGAAGGCCCGCCCTTTTATTTCTCGCACAATGACGTTGTCTGGTCTGCCGCACATGAGCATGTGCGTCTCGGCATGGGAGCGCTTCGGCGCATGTTTGAAGTCACCTTCCAGGACCTGACCAAGGGTCAGGGGAAGCTCAACACCCACGCCTTTGGCAAGCCCCAGGTTCCCACCTTTGAGTTTGCCTCTCGTCTCATGCAGCAGTGGCGCCACACCGAGCATGGCATTTCCGATGCCCCCAGCACGGTCTACTTTGTAGGCGACACGCCCGAAAGTGACATCCGCGGGACCAACGCTGTCAACCAAACGGCCGAGAACGACTGGTACAGCATCCTCGTCAAGACTGGCGTGTACCAGGACGGCACCGAGCCTGCCTATAAGCCACGTGTCATTGTCAACACGGTCCTGGATGCCGTAAAGCACGGTCTGCAGCGCGAGATGCGCAAGAAGGTGTCGGCATCCCTCAAGCAGGGGCTCGACGGAGCGACGGCGGAAGCCGCCATACTTGATCCTGAGAGAGACCCCATCCGTGTGTGATTTTCCTTGGCATGTTTGGGCGTGGTCAAACAAGGAAAACAAGGCGTGGATGAGGAATTTGTGGGATGTGAGACTCACAGATGGGGAGCAGTATCCCTCCGGGGGCCCTGCCGGGGGCCGCCTGCGGCGAGCTCCCGCCTTGGGCGGCAAGGGGGCAATTCTCTCAGACCGTCATCTGTTGCTTTTTCTTTTTTGTTTTTCTTTACTTGTTTCCTCATGGCGAAGAAATCAAGGATCCGACAGAGGATGGGGGTTGTCGCATTTTCTTTCATGATGCACCTTATACCCTGATGAGCATCACATCTACATAGAACATGCATAGACTATTGAAATCGTACATTGGTACATGACATGTGAGAATAGCACGACATGTACACAGAACAGACATGGACTATTCAAACAATACTCGTTGATACATGATGATGTGGGCTTGGCCGTTTATGCCGTCTCGGGACCAACATGTTGGATTGTTGGACTCGATGTAGGGGGTCAGGATGCCACGACGATGACGGCGGAATCACCCTCTTGTATTGGAGATGCACGCTCGTGCGTAGCAGGTAACGAGCAAGAACGAAGAGCTGCGCTACGTGTGCGTGCCGTGTCGCACACGCCAGGCCGGCCACGTATGAAGAGTGTCGAAGAGGGGGGATTCTCTACCGTAGAATTCTGTGCTGCCAACCGACGGCTTTGCAGCCTCGGTGTGTGCTGGACAGGGAGCTACTTTTGTTGTGTGTGTGTGCTGAATACATGGAGATGGTCCTTGTCGTGTGTGTGTGCTGAATATATAGAGAGGTCCTTGTCGTGTGTGTGTGCTGAATATATAGAGAGGTCCTTGTCGTGTGTGTGTGCTGAACACATGGAGATGGTCCTTATCATATATATGTGCTAGATACAGAGCTACTTCTGTTATGTGTATATACTGAATATATAGAGATAGTCCTTATTATATATGTGTGCTAGATATAGAGCTACTTTTGTTATATATGTGTGCTAAATATATAAAAATGGTCCTTATTATATATATATGCTAAATATATAGAGAGGTCCTTGTTATGTGTATGTGCTGAATATATAGAGAGGTCCTTGTCATGTATATGTACTGAATACATAGAGAGGTCCTTGTCGTGTGTGTGTGGTGCGCGGGTATGTAGGTATGTATGTATGGTGTGCCCTCCTGCTCCTTTATGCGTGTGTGCTGCCCTGCCCTCCTGTTTCTGCATGTGTTTTCGTCTGTTTCTTCGCAGCAAAGACTGGATATAGGTGTATGTTTTCGTTTACTTGTTCGCAATAAAGACTCTATATAGATGTATGTTTTTGTCTGCTTCTTTGCAGTAAAGACTATATATCAATGTGTGTTTTCGTCTGCTTCTTTGCAATCAAGACTATACATTAATGTATGTCTTTGTCTGCTTCTTCGCAATAAAGACTATATATCAATATGTGTTTTCGTCTGCTTCTTTGCAGTAAAGACTATATAGTAATATATATCTTCGTCTGCTTCTTCGCAATAAAGACTATATATCAATATGTGTTTTCGTCTGCTTCTTTGCAGTAAAGACTATATATCAATATATGTCTTTGTCTGCTTCTTTGCAGTAAAGACTATATAGTAATGTGTGTTTTTGTCTGCTTCTTCGCAACAAAGACTCTATACAGATGTGCTAGGGGGGGGGAAACACAAATCACAAACCATGTGTGCATGTATGGGAGCAGGGAGGAAGCCAAACATTGGACTCTCCCGCGTGCTCGTGCGCGTGTAGGAGGAAAGCGGCGGCGCACGTCCAAGAGCACAAAATCTCAAGCCATCTTGTTTCCCCCCCCCCCCCAAAAAAAAGAAACCCAAACGACGAGGAGGAAGAGAAAGAACGAGTCGCCAGACCCGGACATGCCGAAACGGCAATCCCATCACGCCTCCTCCTCCCTCCCCTCCGCAAACTCAAACGCCCCCCATTCCGAGCTCGCCACCCACCGTCCCCTCCCCTCCTCCTCCCTCCTCCCCAGGGCCTCCTCGAGGCTCGAGACCCCCCGCGGGAACCCCCCCCCCGCCTCTCGACCCGCAGCCACCCCCTCCACCCGGCCGTGACGTCCCCGCCGGGGGCGGCCCCCCCCACGACGACGCTCCCCCACCACTCCCGCCGGCGGCTCCCCCGCGCCGCCTCCCCGTAGAGCATAAAGTCCTCGGCCCCGGCGACGACCCTCCGCACCTCCCCCGGGTCGCCGAGCAGCGGCCGCCGCAGCACGTACACGTGGGCGAGGTCCCCCGGGTCGCAGTCCAGGGCCGCGGCGTCGAACCGGCCCTCGAGGTCGAGCACGAAGAGGGCCTTGCGGTGCGGCGGCGAGACGAGCGTCGAGATGATCTTGTAGACGAGGGGGAGGGGGCGTCCGCAGAGCGATACGGCGGGGGATTGGGTGTCGCGGAGGTGTGCTGCCGCGAGGGCGTCGAGGGGGGGGATGTGCGTCTGTTTGAGGCGCCGGGGGGCGGGGGGGGATGGGTCGATGGCCGAGCGGAGGTGGGTGAGGATCTGTGGCATAAGAGAGGTGCTCTTAGTTTCTGGTCGGGTTTTGGGATTTTTTTTTTTTTTTTTTTTTTTTAAAAATAAATGATCATGATTGTGAATCTGGCGTGGGAAAGGGGGGGGGGGGATAGGATAAGCGCCAGCGGGAAGCGGTCACTTTGCTCCCTCGCGAGGAGAGAGCTGACACCGGGGACGAGGTGCAAAAAAGAAAAAAAAGGCACCACTGGTGGGGGAGAAAAAGGAAAGAAAAAAAGAAAAAAAAAAGAAAAAAAAAAAAAAGAAAGAACGAAAGACGGACCTCGTCCAAGGTCACCTCCTCAATCTGCCCCAACAGCCGGCTCCCAAGCGCGTCGTCGCCGTCATCCATCCTGTTGCCCCTCTTCTCAACGCAACGCAACACAACGCAACACAACGCAGCGCAACACAACGCAACACAACGCAGCGCAGCGCAAACGCAGTCTCGACACCCGCGTCGACGCACCCGCTCCCACGCTGCTCTGCCGCACCGCACGCACGCTCGATATGACCCCCCCCTGCCGCTCCTTCCCCGCGGCAGAGCTCCCGCGCAGGGTCCAGCTCGATCTGCGCGGTCGCCGCCGCAAACACGACGACCCCTCGCCGACGAACAACAAGGTCGATCTGGCGGCTTGCGAGCTGCTCCGGATGGTGCAGCACAAGTGCTATGTTGGGGGGGCGGCGTCGTGGGACGGCGCGGTGCGGTGTTTTCCTGTGGATCGGCTTTTTCGGAGGTGTGTGTGTGTGTGTGTGTCCGTTTGTTTCTTCCTTTTTTCTTCAACCTTTTTGGCCTCTTTCCGCCGTTTTCTCCCGCATTCACGACGCTAGGGCAGATGTGCCCGAGGCCCCGCCGGAGGGGGGGGGGGGAAGGAAATATAGAGAGCAAAAACGTGCTGACTGGCGGTGACTGGGGCAAAATATATATATATATATATAGATGCAGGGATAAAAAAAGCCATGTTCATGGTCGAAACGACGGCTTGGGAGGGAGCTGCGCCGCATGCGTCGCCGAGGGGAAATGACGGAGGACGGACCGAAGACGAGGACGCGAGGCCGCGTCAGTGGTCTGCCGGTTGGGTGGATGGGGATGCGCATGGCCGCGAGGTGAGGGCCTGCCGGTGAGGGGACCGTGTTCGATGATCAATAAAGCACACAGGATGATGTGGTCCGGCCTTTTGGAGAGAATACGGAACATGGGCATGTTCTTTCTTTTTT